>VXBI01008195.1:45505-58485 GCA_013397375.1 Toxostoma redivivum | reverse complement strand
AAACAAAAAACCAACAAAACAAAAAAATAAAGAAAAAATCCCAATGGCACCCAAAACAAAACAAAAAGGCCCAAAAAACAAAACCCAAAAATCAGCAAAAAACCTAAAAAACGCAAAACAATAAAAAACAAAAAACAAACAAAAAACCACAACCCAAAACAAAAAAAAAAACCAAGACAAAAAAAAAAGAAAAAACAAACACACAAAAAACCCCAAAATCCAAAAAAAACCCAAATAAAAACCCCACTCCAAAACAACACCACCAAAAGCAAACGGAAAATGTTTTTGGGGATGATTAAATATTAAATAATTCAATCCTCGATCTCTTATTGCTGTTCTTGCTGATAAATTCTGTTCTGGGCTTTGTGGGTTTATAAATTTCTCAGACCAGGAGATTGGCTTCAAATCGAGTTTTGTTTGCCTGATTTTCAGAAATATATCATTAGTATTTATCAAATAGAAATCTGATAGTGAACACATCGTTTGGAAAAATTCTTTTTAATGCAAAGCAGATTTTACCTGGAAGAGTTTTTGAATCACTGGGATGTTTTTAATTTTTTTATTCCATTCGTGCTGCAGAGCTGTTACAATTCTATGGGCAAGTTTAGCCTGGGAAGCGATTTTAGGAAATAATGAATTTATAATTTTTATTGTGGGTGAAATTCAGTGTCAGTCCTGCAGTGTTCAATTCCCCCCCAGGACATGAAGTGGATTGAGGAGAAGCAGGCGTTGTACAGGAGGAACCAGGAGCTGCTGGAAAAGGTATTCGACATTTTATTTGTGTTGGTTAAATGATTGTTGTGTCCTGAGGGAGGCAGGAGTGCAATGTTCTAACCTGTGTTTCCTGCACGGCTGCAATAATTCATTATTATTATTATTATTATTATTATTATTATTATGGGGTAACAGCCATCAGATTAGCCAGTAGCACTTCTGAAAGGTGCTGTGGCAGGTCACCAAGAGTTTCTCACCATCACTGTCCAAGTCAAGTGGGCACAAGAAATTCACATCCAAGTTTTTCAGAGTGCTCTTAATCAGAAACACACCAATTGCATCACAATTGAGAGCACAAAAGAAACTATATTAAAGAGTTCAGGTTCACAGGCTGAGCATTCAAAATGAGTATGAAATGCAGCTTTCCAGGCTGGGCATTCAGAAGCATCACTGCACACAAAATATGCGGTGTAGGACTGAATTTTTCTCAAGAGGTCTCACTTTCCCCATGCTGCTCTCTGCTGTCATCAGCTAGGCCACAGAGGNTTATTATTATCGTTATCATTATCATATTATTATTAATATAACAATAATAATATAATAATAATGATAATAATACTTTAATATTATTTATAAAAGTAATAATAATTCATGTTTAATACGAGCTAAAGCCGCTGGGAATGGGGGGGGTTCTGGCATTCCCTGTGGCCCCAGGCGTGTCCTGGTGCAGATGGGGACAGTGGCCCTGGGGACAGCCCTGTGTCCCCCCGGAGCTTGGGTGGCTCAGCCCGCCCACAGGGCCCTGGCAAGGATGCCCACCGTGCCCAGATGTGCCCAGATGTGTCCAGCTGTGCACAGCAATGCCCAGCGGTCCCCAGCAGTCCCCAGATGTGTCCAGCAGTGTCCAGCTGTCTCCAGATGTGCCCCAGCAGTCCCCAGCTGTCCCCAGCAGTGTCCAGCAATGCCCAGCTGTGTCCAGATGTCCCCAGCTGTGTCCAGATGTCCCCAGCAGTCCCCAGCAATGCTCAGCTGTCCCCAGATGTGCCCCAGCAGTCCCCAGCTGTCCCCAGCTGTGTCCAGCAATGCCCAGCTGTGTCCAGATGTCCCCAGCTGTGTCCAGATGTCCCCAGCAGTCCCCAGCAATGCTCAGCTGTCCCCAGCTGTCCCCAGCTGTCCCCGCAGTGCCCACAGTGTCGCTCTGTGCCCCGGGCAGATCAGGCAGATGGAGGCTGAGGAGGCTCGCCTCAAACACGACGTGCAGGACGTGAAGGACCAGAACGAGCTGCTGGAGTTCAGGATCCTGGAGCTGGAGGTGAGCGAGGCTGGCACCCCGGGGGCACAGGGGTTTGGGGGGCCAGGTTTGGGATGCCAGGTTTGGGATGCCAGGTTTGGGGTGCCAGGTTTGGGGGGCCAGGTTATGGAGCCAGGTTTGGGGTGCCAGGTCTGGGGGGCCAAGTTTGGGGTACCAGGTTTGGGGTGCCAGGTTTGAGGTGCCAGGTTTGGGGTCCCTGCACTGGGGCTCTCTGCAGGGAAGGAGGGCACACTGATAAAGAGCAGAACCACCACCAGTGCTGCTGGAGGGTTGAGGTGGCAGGAGGGTGACATGGGCTGAGCTCTGGGGACCCTTCCAAGCCCGAGCATGCCAGTGCTGGACCCCACAAACCTGGGGGGTTTGAGCTTTCTGGCACTGACCCCCTGCAGAGCCCTTGGAGAAGGCTCCAAATTTGAGTGATGGAGTTAAAATCATGGGTGTGTAGTAAAAAAAAGTGTGATTTCACATGGTGAAGGGTTTTAAATTTGGGGTTTTTATAAAAGGTATGGGACAAGATGGAGAATTTTGGATGGTATCTTTTTCAGTGTTCATCCTCCTCTTCTCCTTCTTTCTTCCTCCTTCTCTCTCCTTCTCTCTTCATGGTTTCAGGCAGTAGTTTCTGGTTGGTCAGTCAGTGTCACCCTGAGGGTCACAGTTAGTTATTGGGTTAAAAAGTTAAATAATATAGGTGTTAATTCTCTATTGGGGTGTTTGGCTTTAAAAGACCTTGTAGCAGCTGGATTCAGCTCCATTTTCCTCACTTCTAGCTGGTAGCTAGAAGTGTTACTGAACTCTGTACTTTAGATAAGAATTAATGAACAACCAAGCCCCAACACGAGAAAATCCATTTCCTTCATGTTTTTAACCCTGGCTCTGAGGGGAGGCAGAAGAGACAAAGCACTCCTGCAGTGGTGCAAGCTCGCAGTGCTGTTGCATGCCGTGGTGCTGGGGTGCTGCAGTGCTGCAGTTTGTGCTTCCTTGTGTCAGGAAAATGAATCCACAAACACCAGAGGTTTATGTCCAAAAATGAGACAGAGGAGCCCTTTTGCTTTATTGAATAAAGGAGAGGCCATGGGACATTCCCCTGGGGTCTCTCACATTTTTGGAGGTCTCACCTCCCTTTTTATCCCAATTTCCCTCTCTCTTTCCCCATTGCTGAGGCACTTGAGAGGCACAGACTGCCCAACCCCTGATCCCTGAGATTCCCCTCTCATGTACAACCCTCCCTTTGCATTTTTAATTCTTACACAATTCACAGTTTTCCTCCGTTGCTTCTTCCATCTCTCAACATCCAATTTCATTTACCAGCAGCCCTACAGTTTGTTTGTAAAGACAAATATCTTTTTCCATCCATCAATCAGTGGAGTCCATCCCATTGTTTCTTTTCTCTCTCAGTGCTGGTTTTATCCACCAGCAGACCCACAGCTGGTTTGGAAAGACAAATCCGAATTCCTCTCACTTTTTTTGGAATTTGGTGCTTCCCGGCTGTCCCAGCCCAGGTAACCCCGCCGTTCTTGTCCTTGCAGGAGAGGGAGAGGCGCTCCCCAGCCATCACCTTCCACCACGGCCCCTTCACCGAGGGGAAGAGCCCTCTGCAGGTGTACTGCGAGGCCGAAGGTGTCACAGTAAGGGATGCTCCTCCCCACCCTCCTCCCCCGAGCCAAGCCAGGTGCTCTGTGCTGATCCTGCTTCTCCACTTCTCTCTTGTCAGGACATTGTCGTGGCAGAGCTGATGAAAAAGTTGGACATTTTAGGGGATAACGCCGTAAGTGTATGTTCCTTTAATAAATTGTGCATGCTTTTGGAATAGCTGTCCCGGTGTGGAGCGAGCACAGCTGCCTGCTTTGGGCTGCCAGCAGAGCATTTTCTGCCATTTGAAGGTGTTGTGCCACCTGAGGAGTGAAGCACCGGGGCTGGGTGTCACCCTGCCCTGTCATCGCTGGTGTTTGCAGAGGAATGCTGGTGCTGGTGCTTTCTGTCACATCACACACGGTTTCTTGGTTTGCTTGCTCTGCCTTTGCTTTGCTTTTGCATTTCAGCAGCTGTGTGCTTTGAGTTTGTCTAACAGCCCAT
The DNA here is from genome assembly GCA_013397375.1 of Toxostoma redivivum. Lineage (NCBI taxonomy): Eukaryota > Metazoa > Chordata > Aves > Passeriformes > Mimidae > Toxostoma > Toxostoma redivivum. The sequence goes on along the minus strand of VXBI01008195.1, from coordinate 54,386 downwards.
TAACCCTTTTAGTAATGGGATATTGCACAAGAATCAAAGCAGCAGCACAGAAAGGAGAAGGGAATAACGAGAATTCTGCAAGTGAGGAACTGATGGCACACACAGTGATGGCACACAGCGATGGCACACACGTCCTGGCAGTGTTTCCTGTGCTCTCCTCCAGCAGCAGAGCCCCAGGGCTGGCAGGGGCCAGGGGAGCAGAGCCCCTCTCCACAGGGGTCCCACAGAGCCCTCAGCCACTGCAGGGCCCTCCTGGGACACCCCACCCCACACTGGGGCTGCAGAAGGGTCCCACTGCTCCCACAGCTCTGCACCTGGGCTGCCCCAGCTCTGCTCTGCACTATTTGGGGCTTTCCCAGAACAATTTGGGTACCAGGAGCTGCCCCAGCTGTGCCTGTGCTCACACTGAATCTTGGGATGAAATGCAAAGCCCACTTCCAGAACTTGGATTTCTTTTGACAAAGCAACAAAAGAAGCCAACATCTCAATAAAAGCTTCCCAAAACCATCAGCTGGCTGCACAAAGTGAGGATGGTGCAGGGATGAACACTGCATCTCTTCTCCCCGTGGCTCTTCGTGCTCAGGTTGATCTTGTCCTGTGTAAATGTGTGTTTATTCCCTGTTGGGTACAATTAGATCCAGTGTCCCTTTTCTTTTTGGTAAATATTAGAATTTTGGAAGAATTCTGTATGATGAGGATTGGTAATGAATAGTGACAACAGCTTTTACAATGATTTTGTGTTACAATATTAATTTCCTCTGTGCCAGTTTTTATTGTTCCTCAGGCTTATTTCATTTCAGATGTGTTTGAAACAGCAGTGGCCCAAGCAGTGTGTTAGGAACAAGCCCCTGGGATTGGTTGTAACTGTGCTCTGCTTTTGGTGCAGAATCTGACCAACGAAGAGCAGGTGGTCATCATCCAGGCCAGGACTGTGCTCACGCTGGCTGAAAAGGTAACAGCCCCAGCAGCACAGCTGCTCTGTGCAGGAGAGCACCCAGCCCTCCGAGCACAGTTCCACCATCTACTGCTGGGGGGTGACAGCGCCACACCAAAAATCAGGGAGCTTTGGGTGGGACTGGAGCTTTGGGTGGGATTGCCTGGCTTTGTCCCAGCCCAGGTGACAAGCCAGCAGTGCAGCAGGCAGTGCTTCATTGAAAATGTCCCTGGACTCACAAAGCCATGTCAGAGGGAAGGGCCAGGCTTTTCTCCATCTCCAGCAGAGAGAAGAGAAAACCACAATGGCAGAGTTAATTTTGCTTTGTTGTTGGAGCAGTGCTTGCCTGTGCTGAGCCTTGCCCGGGTCCTGGGGAGGCTGAGCCCTGGGCTGTGCTCAGGTTGAGCCATGGGCTGGGCTCAGGCTGTGCTCAGGCTCTGCTCAGGCTGGGCTCAGACTGAACCCCAGGCTGGGCTCAGGCTCTGCTCAGGCTGAACCTCAGGATGGGCTCAGGCTCTGCTCAGGTTCTGCTCAGGCTGAACCCCAGGCTGTGCTCAGGTTTAGCCCTAGGCTGGGCTCAGGCTGGGCTCTGCTCTCTCCTCCCCAGTGGCTCCAGCAGATCGAGGTGACCGAGTCAGCTCTGCAGCAGAAGATGCTGGACCTGGAGAACGAGAAGGTAGCGGGGAGGGGCAGGGAGGGAGCGTGGCCCTGGGGCTGTGGGGTCACTGACTGCCCTGCCTCGGTCCCCAGGAGCTGTTCAGCAAGCAGAAGGGATACCTGGACGATGAGCTGGACTTCAGGAAGCAGTCCCTGGACCAGGCTCACAAGGTGAGGGCTGTCAGGGGTGACTGAGGCAGGGCACTGGAGGAGCTCAGGCTGCTCTGGTCCCTGGGGAAGCTGTGCCTTGGCCAGGGCTGCTCCTGGGCTGCCCAGGGATGAGAATTCAGTGACAGATGTGGCTCTGCTGGAGCAGTGCTCCTGGAGAAGGGGCAGTTTTCCTCCACAGCTCCAGTGATGATGTAGAAGGCTCTGGTTTTCCTCTGGGATCCAGTGCTGTAATATTCCAAAATCCTCTGCACCCTGAGCCAACCATGACTCCCTCCTGAGCACAGTTCTTGGGTTTGAGTGGCCCTTGCAGGGTGAACATTAACTTACTCAACACAAGTTCTAATTCAGCCAAGGTTTCAGTAAAGGACTGATAAGGAAATTAGCTTTTCAGTAATTAGTCTTACATTTTAAAAGAAGATATTTTAGCCTAGACATTTCCTTGGATTTTGTATGACACCCTGTGTAACCAGAGCAGCTGGAGGTATTCTGGGATGTGTACATTTGAAATGAAACTGCTTTTAAGTCAGGTTCATCGTGAGCTGATCCTGAGGCATTTCACCCATCTTTTCAGTCATCAGCTGTCTTGTTTCCACCAAAAAGACAAAGGTTACATATATATATATATATCTCCACAAAAGGCATAAAGTTTCCTCTCAGTTCATCTCATTTTTCCAGTTCTGCATAAACCTAGAGCACAGCTACACTTTCAGAGGAGCTATGAGTATTTATGCCTCTGTTTCTGCATCCTGTTGTGTCTTGAACCATTTGGGGGAGCTTGTGCTCCACAAATTTTCTGTCCATACATTTTAGGGACGATTTTGCCAAATTCTGGGCTATATCTGGAACCAACACGCAGTGGAAACCTTGGAAAGCACACAAGCCCTGTGGTCTCAGCCCTGTAACAGCTTTCAGAGGAATTTCCCTGCCCATGGCAGCAGGATGGGTCTCTGTGATTCCATAATCTCCTGTCCTGAGCAGCATTTGTGCAGCTGAACTGAGTCTGCTCGTGGCAAGCACTGAGTGCAGAGGGGGCTGAGGGTTATTTGCATTTTCCTGCATTTCCTGAAGGCACCACACACGTGTCCCAGGCACTGCTTTGCTCCAGGGCACAAATGCAGCCTGAAAGCAGCAAAGGAAGCTTTGTTCTGCCCTGGGATTCGAGTGGAAAAAGCTCTTTTGCTTTATAGAATTCACTTCCATGTTTCCTTTGTGCCCTGGAGATGAGGACTCCTGCTCAGGTCAGCACACCCAGACAGGGATGGTGGATGTGTCCATGGGGTTTGGGGCCAGCAGAAATCAAATTCCAAAGAGCAGCACCTGGGGCCAGGTTAGCAAGGGGTTGGTGTTGTTTTAGAAGGAAAAGCAGAATCTTCTTCTGAGATCTGATGTGTTCTTTCCCATGGAGATGCCATGGTTTTCCCTGGTTTTCCCCAGTCTTCTCCAGTTTCCCCCAGTTTCCCCCAGTTTCCCCCAGTTTCCCCAGTTTTCCCACAGCTCCAGCCATGGTGCCACTGCTCTGCTGGGAGCATTCTGCTCTCCTGCCTCTGCTGACACCCACATCCTCCCACGAGACATTTTCCCCTGGTTGCTCCTCCTGGCAGGATCATGCACTGGTGCTGCTGTGTCCTCTGCAGGAGAGCAGGATAGCTGGGATAGGGACTGAAAACTACATGTAAAAATACCTCTAACTCACAAAATGAATCTTTTATGAACCTCTTTCCTTTTTCCCTTTACTTATTTACATTTTCCCTTCTCCCTTTCCCCCCTTCCTTTCCTTTTTTTCTTTCTCCCTCCCATCCCCAGGAAGGAGAGGCTGACTCCCAGAAGCTGTCCCAGTTCCAGCCTGGAGTTTTTCCCCCTGGCTGGAGTTTTGCTGTGTGGGAGCTCAGCCCACAGCCCCTCCACTGCTCCCATTGCCTTTCAGGGATGTTCAGCTCCTCACAAACTCCTCACCCAACCAGGCACAAGGTCGAGCTGACAGCTTTATATTGTTTTTGATTAGCAAATTCTGGAATTAGAAGCCATGCTCTATGATGCCCTGCAGCAAGAAGCTGGAGCCAAAATTTCCGAACTTCTTTCAGAAGAGGAGAAGGAGAAGCTGAAGAGCGCCGTGGAGCAGTGGAAGCGGCAGGTGATGAGTGAGCTCCGGGAGAGGGACGCCCAAATCCTGCGGGAGAGGATGGAGCTCATCCAGCACGCCCAGCAGGTGGGTGTGGGGCAGTGCCTTGGTTTGAAAGCTGTGTCTGCTAAGAGAGGCACAAACCTCGTTTTAAAGTGGAGAATGTCAACCCCCTCCCTCCAAATTATTATCATTTTGAAGTTAAGGGGCGCTCAGGAAAAGATATGGGAATGGGAATAACAGTTCTTTATTAGGAAAATTCAAACAGAAATACAGAATTACAGAGAACAAAGCCAAACCCTGCCAGAGTGAGAATGCGAGCTGCCCTGTCAGTCAGTCAGGGGTTGGGGCAGTGCCATCCCATGGTGTCCATCCTCCTGCAGTGACAGATGTGGCTCTGCTGCAGCAGTGCTCCTGGAGAAGGGGCAGTTTTCCTCCCCAGGCCCAGGGATGATGTGCAAGGCTCTGGTTTTCCTCTGGGATCCAGTGGGAAAAGGCTGCTCTGGTGTTCCCAATCCCAGCTTGGATCCGGGGAGGAAATGCTCGGCTCCTCCCCCTGGCTGGAGCATCTCCCCATGGGATGATGGAATTGGATCAGCCATGGCCTGGGACTGCATGGCCATGGCCAGGAGAGATCTCCTGCAGGGAGGATGGGTTTGGGAAAGATAAAGAACACTGCAACAGCTGGGTTAACAGCTGGTGACAGAATCCACACCCCTGGTCACATCCTTGCAACCCAGCCAGCCCAGGGACTTGGGGAGGGACAGACCCTGGCAGCACCAGCCTCTCCTGGAGCTGTCCCCAGCTGGGCCTTGCCTAACTCTGCACACAGGGCATCGTGCTTTTCCTGCCTTTGTCACACACGGTGACATCACAGAGCACTCACCTGCAGCTTAATACCCAGCTGATCTTTGGTAGAAGCACAGCACATCCAGTTTATATCCCCCAAACTAATGCATCTTCTGGTACATCTGTATTTGGTTGGTTAATAAATATTTTCTTATTTGACATCTGACAGAGAATTAAAGAGCTAGAAGAAAGAATTGAAGGCCAAAAAAGACAAATAAAAGAGTTAGAGGAAAAGGTAAGGTCGTGCAGCTGGAACAGCTGCTGTGTGTGCACATGACCATTCTCCATCTCACCAGAGCTCGTGTGTGCAGTGCAGTGAGAAAGGGGGACAGCTCCAGGAAAACAGCTTCCAGTTAAACCAGTTAAACCAGTTAAACCAGTGCCTGTGAGGAGGGAGGATGAACTGGTTAAATTGAGTCCTTCCTTCTTGTTATTCCTTCCTATTATTCCTTCCTGTTATTCCTTCCTACCATTCCTTCCTGCCATTCCTTCCTGATTTTCCTTCCTGTTTTTCCTTCCCGCCTTTCCTTCCCGTTTTTCTTCCCGTTTTTCCTTTCCTTTTCCCCTTTCCGTTTTTCCTTCCCGTTTTTCCTTTCCTTTTTCCTCCCCCTTATTCCTTCCCCTTTTTNCTTCCTGTTTTTCCTTCCCGCCTTTCCTTCCCGTTTTTCTTCCCGTTTTTCCTTTCCTTTTCCCCTTTCCATTTTTCCTTCCCGTTTTTCCTTCCCGCCATTCCTTCCTGTTAGCCCTGGGTGCAGCTGAACGTGGGACTGGGCAGGGATCAGGGAAGGGACAGAGCCCCCCAGGGAAGGGACAGAGCCCCCCAGGGAAAGGACAGAGCCCCCCAGGGAAGGGACAGAGCCCCCCAGGGAAGGGACAGAGCCCCCCAGGGAAGGGACAGAGCCCCCCAGGGCTCTGGGGAAGGTGCTGGGGCATTGCTCCCTCCTTCCCTCCCGTGCCAGCCCTGGATGTGCAGTGCATGGAGCCTTTCCCAGCAGGAGCAAGGGCTCCCATGGCTCCTGCAGCCAGCCAGACCCGCACTTTGACCCCAGGAATGTCCCCTTGCAGTGGCATGGCCGTGCTCAGGTGCACCAGGGGCTGGGCTGGACCAGCACTGAGCCTGGCCCAGCCTCAGCAGGGCTGGCCTTGGGCTGTCTGAGGAGCCACAAGAATTCAGGATGTCCCCCCCGTGTCCCCTGGGCCCGTGGCTGGGCTCAGAGGGGCAGGGGATCCCTGTCACCAGCCCAAGGGACTCTCACAGGAGCTCTCCTGGGCCAAGCTGAGCCCCAAGCACTCAGACTTCACTTCACACTCCATATTTCCTCTCACCTGAGAGTTTTGTTGCACTCTGTCTGTAACCACAGCTTGTTTCTCGGTTAAACACACTGTAAACTCTTAATCTTTCTTCTCTTCCATTTTTTCCTCTCTTCTCTCCCCTTTTCAGTTTTTATTTTTGTTTTTATTTTTCTCTTTAGCTTTCATTCTTTGGTCATAGTCCTTCAGGCCATGTGCACAAGGTAAGCTCTCTGCTCTCTCCTCATAAAGCACCAGAACCTTCTTTTTTCGGTATCAGCAGGACTGAAGGATCTCTTGGGCATCCCAGAGAACCCAGAACTGGAAATCTCCAAATCCTTTTAAAAAATCCTGAAACCTGGACAGCAGCAGGCAAAGACTTGTCAAACAGAATTTCCTCCTTTAGAGGGAAGGACAAGGGGAAATTAAGCAGCCCTAAAAGCCAGTGTGGGGTGATTGCTGTGACTGCATCAGGGCTGGAAATTCATGGAAACCTCAGCCCTGCCCCTGCACAGCCAGAGCCTGCACAGCCTCTGGGATAGCAGCCAGCTGCCTTTGGGGGAACATGGCATTTATTACTGGGGTGTGCTCCTCCAGGACTGTGCCCAGGGACTCCCTGAATCCCCTTTTTCCCATGGAAATAGGGGATAATTGTCCCATTTCTGTGTGTGCTGCCAGAAATGACCACAGCACGGATGGAAGCACGAACAACATAAATGGAATATATCACCAGTCCTTTCTCATCAGTTGTACAATTGAACAGATTATTATAAACAGGAGCTCACAGAAGTTTTGTGAATGTTATTTTTGCCCAGGTGGGCTTTTCTTTGATTCCTGTTTTTCTCTGTTGTTTCAGCCCCCTGAGGCCACTCCAGCTGTTCCAGCTGTTCTTCCCAGAGGGCCAGCCCTGCTTCCTGAGCCCCACACCCAGCCTTTGCCCTTCCCACCCCCCAGACCTGTCTGCTTCTCTGCTGCTGGCCATGGGAGGTGCAGGCCGTGGGGCTGAGCTGTCTGGGGGTCCCTGCACCCCTGAAACCCCCGAGGAGTTTTGGGAGAGGACTGAACTGAGCCCACAAAGGCACAAACTCTGCTCCTCGCTGTCCTCCAGGCCAGCAGAGGCAGCCCTGGCTCAGAGCTGGGCTCTGGCAGCAGCTCCATCACTGATCCAGATGCTCTGGATTCCTTCTGGTTCCCTGCTAAGCAGGTGGCAAATTGCTTCTGTGTAGAAGTGCCCGTGTCCTGTTTGTGTGCCACACACTCATGGTTGTTATCCACAAAAATCTGGCTTGAAAGAAGATTTTTGGGAAGCGTTCCAGAGGAGTAGCTCGTGAAAAGATGAATGTGAATGAAAATGAATGAAAATGAATGGAAATGAGGTGGTTTGTTCCAAGGTATTTCTTCATTACACCGAGTATGTCAATGCTTTATTGAACATCCCATGAGCCCAGTTTTAGGAAAAAATTTAAAGCTGCATTCAGGAAATCAAGCTGTAATTTTTATTTTTTTTTTAATTGTCAGTAAATCATGATGAGGAAAATTATGCAATAATTTATAATTGGCTGTCCCTGAATGATGATAAAAGGCTTAACACTGTCCCAGCAAAAATTTCAACCTGGAAAAGAGAGAGCTCAACCAGATTATCCCTGATCCACATGCACTGGGCTGGGAGAGGCAGCAAGAGGGAACAGAGGATGTTGTCACCTGGAAAATGTCACCTGGAAAATGTCCTCACCTGGAGAAAGGGAGCACAAGTCCCACAGAGGCCGAGCCTGGGAGGCTGGCACAGGAACTGGGAAGGAAAAAGAATCCTCTAGAAAAATAAGTGAGGAGGGGAAAATCCAGAAGAAATTCCAGAGTGTGATTGACTACATGGGACCCATGGCTGAGCACAGAAATGTGGGGCTGTGGGGCAAGGCCAGGAACGAGGGACAAAGACAGGAACGAGGGACAAAGCCAGGAACAAGACCAGGAATGAGGGATAAGACCAAGAACAAGACCAGGAATGAGGGACAAAGCCAGGACCAAAACCAGGAACGAGGAACAAGACTGGGAATGAGGACCAAGACCCCAGTTTAGGACCAAGACCAGGACCAAGACCAGCAGCAGGTCCTGTCAGCAGCCAGGGTCCCACGGTGCCCATTCCCCAGGAGCACGGGGCAGGAAGGGATCAGGCAGGTAAGATGTGCTGATCACCTGGAAACTCCTTCATTCTGTGTCCTCTGGAACCCCCTCACCTGCTGGGCCCTCTCACCTGGGTTCAAACACTTCAGGTGATAGCAGAGGAAATACTGAATTTGGCATTGAAATTACCAGAGCCTCTATGTAATCATTATTTAATTATTGCTATTTTACTGCAGTAATTTAGGTGTTATATTTCAGTGTAATAAATAACAAATGCTGGCTTTATGTTTTAGAGCAGTGGTCACTCTTAAAACAAAGTTATTGGGGGATAATTAAATGTCAGATTTGTATGGACAGCAAGCAGTCATGCTGCTTTTAAAAATGCATGTTTTAAATGCAGGAGATGAAAATATTTTTTATTTTACATAGAAAAGACAAATAGTAATCAGAAAAGTATTTGAATTCACAATTTCACTTAATTTTTTTCCAAATTTGTGCTGATAATGAGTTATTGGCAGATAAACATGATGGGGAGAGCAGCAGAGAAAGCTGCAGTTGCACAGGTTTTATAGAGGTGTTATTTACATGTCAAATTTATGTATTAATTAGGCATCAAATTGTAATTGTGCTTACAATAGCTTGGCCTCTCCCCCAAAATGCCAGCAAGCCAGTTTTTTATTTTCAGATCCTCCTCTAACCCTTGTATTCCCTAAAACAATATAAATGTATATAATTTATAT
>VXBI01008195.1:0-34259 GCA_013397375.1 Toxostoma redivivum | reverse complement strand
AAAATATTCCAGATAAGAAAAGAATAAACAACCTTGAGAGTGAAAACTAAAGAGCTCAGATTGATTCCAGCTCGGGCACACGAACTGCCAGACAAGAACTTTTACACAGCTCGGGGAAAAAACCAAAACAGATTCCAAGAGGGCAGCATGGGCTCGTGCAAGGGGCACCAAATGGGAGATTTTGGAACCTCCAGGTGCTCTAGGACACCCCCACTGCCGGGTTATTTTCTTCTTTAAAAAGCCAAGCAGCTAAGAGTTGTTATAAAGTTATTTATTGCAGAAGCACATCAGTCTCAAAGGCAAAAACAAAGCAAAGCAATGGCATAGCACATGGCATAAAAGCAAGTGGCAAAAGCAATGGCAAAAGGCAATGGCATAAAGCCGTGGCACAGAGCCCCAGCTCTCTCTAATGCATGTTTGGGGGTTCTTGTTGAGTTTATTATTTATTAGAGTTTATTATCTCTATATCTGGGGGATCATTCTCACTGTCTTGAGCAGAGCTGGCCCTGCAGTGTGAGACAAAAATGACAAAGCCATAGTTTGGGGTTTGCTTGTTATTTATTATTTATTAGAGTTTATTATCTCTGTGTCTGGGGGATCATTCTCACTGTCTCAGGCAGAGCTGGCCCTGCAGTGTGACACAAAGATGACAAAGCCATGGTTTGGGGATTTTTGTTGAGTTTGTTATCTCTGTGTCTGGGGATCATTCTCACTGTCTCAGGCAGAGCTGGCCCTGCAGTGTCCACCCCCACAGCAGCAGCTCTGGCAGGACACAGTGCCCTGTCCCTGTCCCTCACCCCGGTGTCCCCACAGTTGACCACGTGTGCCCAGACACGGGGAGCAGCCTCCTGGCCACCTACGAGCAGTGGCACAGCCGTGCCCACGGCCAGGCCTGCTGTGACTACAGCCTGAGCATGGACATCCCCCGCTGGCACGAGAGCCTCAGGGAGGAGCTGGAGGCCCTGAGCAAGGACAAGGGTAAGGCCAGAGGGACCCCAGGGGGGTCAGGGTCACTGCAGGGCCACTGCTGTCCCAGCTCCCAGCACTGCAGGGATGTGCACACAGCTGTGCTCCCTCCCCTGCAGCTGGAATTCCCAAATTTAACCATCCAGGAGGGAGCTGTGGATGGGGACACTGCCACCAAACTCCTGCTATAACATCTGGATCACACAGGGATGTGCACACAGCTGTGCTCCCTCCCCTGCAGCTGGAATTCCCAAATTTAACCATCCAGGAGGGAGCTGTGGATGGGGACACTGCCACCAAACTCCTGCTATAACATCTGGATCTGTGCCCTCACCTGTGGGCAATTGGCAGCCTGGTCATGGAAAGGGGTTTTGGAAACTAAAGGATTGGCCACCCTGATGTGATGTACAGAAAAAAAATATTTAAATTATTATTATTATTAAATTATTAAATTATTATTATTGTTAAATTATTAAATTATTAATGTAAATAAAAACCTCCAGGGCAGGGCTTAGAGAAGGAATCTCAGCTTTAAGCATTCCGTGGTGGTTCTGTTTTGCCTGTAGCTCCTGAGCATCCCAAGGTAGCCATGGGACATGTCTGGCTGGGAAGCAGGAAAGCAGAACAAGCAGCAGGGAGTCCTGCATTCTTTAATACCTATTGCCATGTTGGGAAGTGCATTTTCCTTCAGATATGCTAATGCAGAGCTAAATGTCTTCAGTGCAATTTGTAGTCTTGCAAGCAAGGGTTTAATTGGTCAATTACCATAGAAATTCCCAGTGAATTTCCTATTAAAATGCAGAGTGGCTGAAGTAATGGAGCTGTTCCTTGGAACATGTGAAATACAGCTGTAATTTGATCGTGGTTTGGCATTGCTCATTGCCTCTATCCATACAAAATACAGCAACAATTCATGGAATCATGGAATGGTTTGGATTGGGAAAGACCTGATCCCATTCCCTGCCATGGCAGGGACACCTCCCACTGTCCCAATGTCCAACCCTGCCTTGGGCACTGCCAGGGATCCAGGGGCAGCCACAGCAAATCTGGGAATTCCACCCCCCCCCTGCCAGGGCACAATTCCTGCCCAAAATCCCCTCCATCCCTGCCATTCCCTGTGTGCTGTCCCTCCATCCCTTGTCCCACATTTGAGGACAAGCCACAGGCTGAAGCCAGCACTGCAGGAACTCCAGCCTGGGAGTGGGGCAGCTGAGTGTGCATCCAGAGCAGTCACAGAGGGCACCCAACCCCAACATGGGCCACGGGGCTTTCATTTTTTGGTTCAGGTGCACCATAAAGTAAATATTGTCTTTCACAACTCCCAAGCTTTGGGGTCAGTGTTTGAGGGGACATTTCCCACACCAGCTTTTGCTTCCAGTGTAACCCTCAGCAGCACAACCCCCCGGTTCAGCCAGCCCTGCCCAGCCCAGCCCACACCAGGGCAGGGAGCTCCCTGAGGGACAAAGCCACACGTGTCACTTTCTTTTTTCCAGGTGTGAACTCCTTCCTGGTGTTCATGGCTTACAAGGACAAGCTGCAGTGCACTGATGGCCAGGTGGGACCCTGGAGTGCAGGGACAGGCTCAGGCTCACCCAGGGGTGTGGCTGGTGCCGGGGCTGAGCTGGGCACCCGCTGTGTCTTGGCAGATGTACGAGATCTTCTGCATCCTCCGGGACCTGGGGGCCATCGCCCAAGTGCACGCGGAGAACGGGGACATCATCGACGAGGTGCCGAGTTTGTGTCCCCTGGGACCTGGGGGTGGCCAGGGCAGGGGGACAAGAGTCCTGGCCCTGGCCTTGTCACTGCCCTTGGCCCTTTCCCTGCCCTTGTCCCTGTTCCTGTCCCCTATCCTTGTCCCCTGTCCCTTATCCCTGTCCCCTGCCCTTGGCCCTTTCCCTGGCCCTTCCATGCTGTCCCTGCCCCTTCCCCTGCTCCTGCCCCTGTCCCTGTCCCCACTCATATCCCTGTCCCTATTCCCTGTCCTTATTCCCTGTCCCCATCCCTGTCTCTGTTCCCATCCCGGTCCCCATCCCTGCCCCTGTCCCTGTCCATGCTGTCCCTGTCCCTTATCCTGCCCCTGCCCCTGTCCCTGTCCTTTTCCCTGTCCCTATTCCCCATCCCTGTCCCAATCCCTGTCCCTGTCCCCATCCCTGTCCCTGTCCCTATTCCCTGCCCAGGCAGCTGGTGCCCCAAAGCCTTGCAGGGAACAGGACCCTGTGCAGGAGGATCAGGGTGTCCTGGGGAATCACCAATGTCCCCATGGATCTTCACGTGTGCTTGGGTTCCCAAAAAGCACTTTGGGGGTTCCTAAGGGTGACTGACTGCCTTCAGTGATGCTTTTCCCCATTATCTGTTGTGTTTAGGAGTTTGGATTACTTGAAAAAATCGGGAGGTTTGAGGCTTTCACAGCAATGTCTGTGACACTGGAGTTTTTAACTCCACCATCAGCCCTGGGGAATTCCTTGGTGTCACTGCCTCGTTTTTCCTTTTCACTTTAGAAAAGGCAGTCTTGGCTCCAGCCTCAGTCAGATACTCCAGCTGTAGGCTGGCAGCTCCTTGAGCTCATGGTCACACCAGCGTTCAGCCTGGGGTGGGAGGAAGGCTGAACTGAAAGCCACATCCAATCCTTCAAACGGGTTTATTTGAACAAACAGGATAGAGGCTGATTCCACTCCTGGGATTTGGAGCTGTTCCTCAGCATGGAGTGACCCCAGGCAGCTCAGAGCTGCAGCAGTGATTCTGTAAACGGCCAGTGTGGTGACACCTGAGCCCTGGGGACAAGCCTGGAGCAGATCTGTGACAAGAGTACAGACAAAAAAGCACCCTCGAAGAGCAGGGCCCTTGAAAGGATCCTGTGGGATCTGTATAATACATAATAAANTAAATAATAAATAAATAATAAATAAATAATAATAATAAAGACAAAAAAGCACCCTCTAAGAGCAGGGCCCTTGAAAGGCTCTGCTCCAGGGTGTTGGGTGACATCCTTGCATTAGTGCCAGCTGGCTGGAGGGCAGCGATACAGAGCAGTGCAGAGGGGACAGGGGGAGCTGTGTGCTGGACATCTGTGTTCAGATGTCACATGAGTGACCTGGGACATCCCAGGGCTCATCTCAGCATCTGTCACCGCGGGTTCCCTTTACTCCATGCCACATGGTGCAGTGCAAAGGGACAGGAGAGTTTGGGAGAGGGGTCCTTGCTGCACCCCGGTGACAGTGCCACCCCCTGTGCCCACCCCAGCCTCCTGCAGGGGCTCCTGAGCAGCTCCAGCAGGCTCAGGTGCTGGCTGGCCCCTGTCCCTTTGCTGCAGCTGTGCACCAGGGCTGGGGCAGCCTCGTGAGTGGGGTGTCCCAGTGCAGTGCCCCTGCTCAGGGGGGTTCCTCACCTGTCCCCGCCCTCGGCTGGCTCTGGCAGGATGTGCTGTGTCCCTGGTGCCCTGGGCAGGCTGTGCCCATCCCTGACTGCTCTCTCCTTCCCCCCCAGGAGCAGAAGAGGCTGCTGGAGCTGGGGATTACGGGGCCGGAGGGGCACGTCCTGAGCCGCCCCGAGGAGGTGACAACAGCAGCCTGAGCCCTGGGATACCTGTGTGCTGAGGGGCTGGGACACTGTGTGCTGGGATACCTGTGTGCTGGGATACCTGTGTGCTGAGGGGCTGGGATACCTGTGTGCTGGGATACCTGTGTGCTGAGGGGCTGGGACACTGTGTGGGACACCTGTGGGACACCTTTGTGCTGGGACACCTGTGTCATGGGATATCTGTGCTATGGGATACCTGTGTCCTGGCACACCTGTGTCATGTCCTTGTGCCCGCAGGTGGAGGCAGAGGCCGTGTTTCGTGCCATCACCATCGCCAGGCAGGCCAACTGTCCCCTCTATGTCACCAAGGTGATGAGCAGGGGGGCTGCAGACGTGCTGGCTCAGGCAAAGAGGAAAGGTAACAAAGAGGAAAGGTAACACTGGGCAGTCAGTGAATGCAGCCAGGAACCTCACCCTAACTTGGGCTCTGATAACTCCTTTTATCCTGAGCTCCCCTGGCTCCCAGGGCACTGAGGCTCCTGCTGGTTTCCGTGCTCCTGTGCTGGAGTTAATTGCTTGGAGCTGGGAAGATTGGAAGGGATGTGTTGGAAACTGTGACACTTCATCTTGGCAGACACAGCTGAGAAAAGGGGAATAATCCACTTGTGATCATTGGGTGTGAAGTGAATGGAAAACAGATGTGAAGCAGGCTCCAGACTGTGGCTGGGGGTGGAGTGGGAAGGGCTGGGATCCATCCTGGGGGGAGCAGGGTGCAAGGGGAGCTCGGTCAGGGCTTCCCCCTGCCTGGGGGCTGCCAGACAGACACGGGTTTGGTTTAAAGAAGGCATGACAGCTTGTGGGAGAGGACAGACACACCCAGAGCTCGCTCTGACAGCGTGTCCCAGCCACCTGAAGGACTAGTGACACCCCGAAGCGCTGGGGTGCTGAGCCAGGCGGGGCTGCCGTGAGTGCTTAGAGCAGTGCTGCGTGCCCGGGCTGCCCCTCATGCCCACACTGCTCTGCAGGCACCGTGGTGTTCGGGGAGCCCATCACTGCCAGCCTGGGCACCGACGGCTCGCACTACTGGAGCAAGAACTGGGCCAAAGCCGCCGCCCTGGTCACGTCCCCCCCCGTCAGCCCCGACCCCAGCACGGCCGAGCACCTCAGCACCCTGCTGGCCAGGTGGGTGCTGTGTCACACCTGGGCACGCTGCCCTGCCACACCCCCCTGGCTACACTGACAGCCCCGGTGTGAGTGGGGCTGAACCCTGCAGCCATGGGCGCCCCGAGGGGGGCTGTGCCAGCCTGGGGGTGCCATCAGTGCCCCCTCCCTGACCCCTGCCTGTGCCTTCCCCAGCGGGGACCTGCAGGTGACGGGCAGTGCCCACTGCACCTTCAGCACTGCACAGAAGGCCGTGGGCAAGGACAACTTCACCCTCATCCCCGAGGGCACCAACGGCGTCGAGGAGAGGATGAGCATAGTCTGGGAGAAGTGTGTGGTGGGTGTGCAGTGTGGGGCTGGGGGGCACACGGATGGGGGGCACTCTGGGATGGGGGGGCACACTGGGATGTGGGATCACTCTGGGATGTGGGATCACTCTGAGATGTGGGGCACACTGGGATGTGGGGCACACAGATCTGTGGGATCACCCTGAGCTGTGCCTGTGCTGGGGCTGTCACTGCCTCGTTAATTCACATGAGCCAGAGGGGTGACACTGTCTAGACACTGCTGCAGCTTCAGAGAGCTGCTGAGAGACACTGAGACACAGAAATGCCTTCATGAAACACTGAGACACAGAAATGCCTCCAGGGAGTCTTCAAAGGCTGCTGTGCGGGGCCCCCTCTGCTCTCACAGTCACCAGGGAGTCCTGCAGCACCTTTCCCAAGGGTGATGAGGTGTCCCTGTCCCCTGGTGCTCACCAGAGCCCTGGGGGTGCATGGGGAGAGGGGGTCCCTCCCAGGGGACATGGCCATGCCTCCAGCTGCCTGGTCACCCCA
Source organism: Toxostoma redivivum (assembly GCA_013397375.1). NCBI lineage: Eukaryota > Metazoa > Chordata > Aves > Passeriformes > Mimidae > Toxostoma > Toxostoma redivivum. The sequence continues at coordinate 27,780 of VXBI01008195.1, read as the reverse complement.
GGCCCCAGCGGTGGGGACAAGTGTCAGTGTCACCTCAGGGTGTGGCTGGCAGCAGGGCTGTGATCCAGGGTGGCATCACCCCAGTGCACACTGCCCTGCCAGCAGCACCCCTGGGGGCTCTGTCCTGCGTTCCCCAGAGCAGATGTCCCTGTGCAGAGTGCCAAGCCACCCTGAAACCTGTCCTAGGTGGGCTTTGCTCAAAGGGAAAGGAAACTTTTCTGCAGATGACAAGATGATAATAGCACTGGTTAGGGTCACTGCCAGGCTTTGTCCCCTGGGCTGTCCTTAGTGATCCTGAGATCACTGCAGGAGTTGGAGCCAACCAGTGAAGGTTTTGTTTTCCAGACACTTCAATCCCCAGAGTCCAAGGGAATAAAACCTGTCTGGTGTCCTTCATCCCACAGGGACCAGGCTCATCCTCACACCCCCTCCCCTGGCAGTGCAGACCTCACCCACATGGGCACGGGGTGGGTCCAGCAGCTCCAGGGACCCTCCCTCAGCAGGACAGGGCTGTGCCCACCTGGGATGTTTCCCCTCCCTCCCCAGGTCCCTGGGAAGATGGATGAGAACGATTTCGTGGCAGTGACCAGCACCAACGCTGCCAAGATCTTCAACTGCTACCCCAGGAAGGGACGCGTGGCTGTGGGCTCTGATGCAGACCTGGTGCTCTGGAACCCCAAGGCTACGAAAATCATCTCAGCAAAAACTCACAATTCGGTAAAATATATTTTACATCATTTCTTGGGGCTGGTTTTGGAGTCAGAAGAGATCTGGAAAGCAAGGCACGTCCTAGATCAGATCATTCAGCAGGGTAGGAGTTGTCTGTGTGGTTAAACTGATGAAGGACCTTGCATTTGCTTTTAAAAACACTGTAAAAATATTCTTTTATTGCTGTAAAGGGTGGAGTTGGTACTGGGTAACCTCTCCATGGCAGTCACCATCTGGAATGGAAATCTAAAGGTCAGAATATTTGCTGTGGACTAGAAAAATGCAAGTGCTGAAGTATTGAACAATTGCTAAACTGTAATTTTTATTAGTTATGGCTTAATATGTATTAAACTATTCCTATTATTTAATATATAATGGTATTAATATAAAACATAATTTAAATATTCTGTAAAGAATATATAAATAGTATAATAATATAATTTATTAAAATTTAAAATTATTATCATTTATAATAAAAATTATACTTAAATATAAAAATAATTATAATTTATAAAGAATTTAATATAATTTATTAAAAGATTACACTATTGCTGTAGTTTAATATTTAAGGTTTATTTTCTCCATCCCAGTTTGTTTCCTAATAGGAATTCTGTTATTTGAGGGGTTGGTTAGTTCTGGCTGATGGTGACAAAAATGGGAGGCATGGCTTGCAGGCACTGAACATCAGGCTTTGCTTTTTCCAGAACGTGGAGTACAACATTTTTGAAGGCACCGAGTGCCATGGGGTCCCAAGCGTGGTCATAAGCCAGGGAAGAGTCGTCCTTGAGGATGGGAACCTGTGTGTGACCCCGGGCTCGGGCCGCTTCATCCCGAGGAAGACATTCCCTGACTTCGTTTATAAAAGGATAAAGGCAAGGAACAGGGTAAGGAGAGTTTTGTTTGCCATAGTCCCGTGGTTTGATCACCATCTCTCTGCTGCAGTGTATTGCTGTGATGGCAAACCAGCAGGAATATTGATCATGCTATTTCCTTCTGTGTTCTTGTGTAACTGCCTGGCACCTCAGCCAAGAATTCTTTATTAGAGCTAATAATGACAGTTTTATTAGCCCATTAAAATGTTACAAAGCAAAAATGTGACTTCTAGCAAAAGGGTTTTTCTGTTTGTATTGAGTAGAGGGAGGAATTCCTCTCCTCCCTGTGCTAGAGCCGTTCCTGTTGCTGTATTCCCAGCGTCTGTCTGCAGCTGTTGGGGGATCAGGGACATCCTCCAGTCAGATAAATCCTCCTGTGTGCTGGCACAGCTTTTTAAAGACACACAAAGACATGCAAATATGTAAAGAGCTTCTGAACAGCTCTGTCCTGCTTCCTTTGTCCCTGTGCTGTTGCAGACACTGCCACTCTGCATCCTGCACCGAGGCAGAGCAGCAATCAGTGACCCCAATTAATTAACTGCAGAGGCAGGAGCCCAGCTCTGGAGTGCCTGCAGGGCAGGATGGGGACGTGCCAGCTCCCTGCAGGGTGGCAGTGGGACCCAGAGAAGGTGTAGATGCCCCACCCCTAGAGGTTCCAAGCCAGGATGAAATTCCTTTCAAGACCTTTCCAATCCAGCATTGCCAAGGCCACCACTGCCCAGTGTCCCCAAGTGCCACATCCACAGGGATGAAATCCCCCCAGGGATGGGGAGTGCACAGCTGTGCCAGGGCTGGGCAGCCTTCTGTGAAGAGAGGTTCCTGTGTCCAGCTGGAATGTCCCCTGGCACAGCTGGAGGCTGTTCCCTCCCCATGGCCCATCCCTGTCCGTGTGTCTGACCCTGTGCTCTGTCCGTGTGTCTGACCTGTGCCCCGAGGGATGTACCATGGGTATGTCCGTGTGTCCGACCATGGGTGTGTCTGTGTGTCTGTCCCTGTGCCCCGGGGGATGTACCACGGCTCTGTCAGTGTGTCTGACACTGTGCTTTGTCCATGTGTCTGACCTGTGCTCCCCATGCACGGTGTGCCCTGGGGGATATACCATGGGTGTGTCCGTGTGTCTGACCATGGCTCTGTGCATTTGTCTGACCGTGGCACTGTCCGTTTGTCTGACCGTGGTTCTGTCTGTGTGTCTGTCCCTGTGCCCCGGAGGATGTACCACGGCTCTGTCCGTGTGTCTGTCCCTGCTCTGTCCGTGTGTCTGTCCCTGCTTTGTCCGTTTTTCTGACCCTGTCCCTCCCCTCCCAGCTGGCCGAGGTGCACGGCGTGCCCCTGGGGATGTACCATGGGTGTGTCCGTGTGTCTGACCCGGCTCTGTCCGTCTGTCCTTCCCCTCCCAGCTGGCCGAGGTGCACGGCGTGCCCCGGGGGATGTACGACGGGCCGGTCCACGAGGTGCCAGCCAGCGTCAAGGCGGCCGTGCCCAGCGTGGTGGCATCGCGCCCCGTGCCCTGCGCCGGCAAAGCCGCGGCTCCGCCCGTGCGCAACCTGCACCAGTCTGGCTTCAGCCTGTCCGGTACGTGGGGCTGGGCTGGGGTATGGAGGCTTCACCTCTGCTCTCTAGTAAAGCAGTTTGTCCGTGGCAGCAGCCAGCAAGCTCTGGAATGTTCCACAGTATTTATGTCAACGCACAAAGCCGGGCTCTGTTTCCAGGGGCAGGGACTCAGCATTATTCCTTCAGCAGAAACCTGCCCAGCAGCTCTCGGGAGCTTGGAAAGCCAATGCTCTGCCCTAAAATTACTTCCATAATGGTTTTTTAGCTGGTTGGGCCACATGGGTCCCATATTTGATAAATGTTACCAGTCCCCACATTTTATTATATACAAAATTTATTTATAGGAAAGCCATTTATAGATCTCCCAGAAAGAAATAATGAAAAATGAAGACATTCAGGCAAACACAGCCATTCCAAAGCGTGCAATGCTCGTAGAGTGTCTGCAGTGACATGATGGAATTGTCAGTATTTCCTGAGGAGGGTTTTGTGGCTGTGCTGTTTGAAGCAGCGGGCCTGCCCCACTCTCTGCTGTCCCCAGGGTCACAGGCCGATGACCACATCGCCCGGCGCACGGCGCAGAAGATCATGGCCCCGCCAGGAGGGAGGTCCAACATCACCTCGCTGTCCTGACGCTGTCCTGGAGCTGTCCCACCACTGCCCAGTGTCCCCTGGAATTCTCCTGGCACTGTCCTGACACTGTCCTGGCATTGTCCTGACATTGTCCGGGCATTGTCCTGGCGCTGTCCTGGCACTGTCCCCGCCGTGTCCTGCCGGGAAGGGGCCCTGGTGCTGCCGTCCCCGCAGGAGGAGCAGCGTGAGCTCCCTCCCCTCGTAGGTAGAGTAGAGTGATGCCGAGGTAGCGTCCCCGTGGTTCTCTGTCTGTTCCTCAGTAGCTGCTGCAAACCCTTCCCTGTGCATGCAGGGCAGCCTGGGGCCGGGGCGTGGATGAAGGCACATCCAGGCTGGATCATGCTCCTCTCAGCAGCACCACTGCCTGCTCCTGTCACAGCCCTTCTGGAGCTGACCCCTTCCAGAGCTCATCCCTCCCAGTACTGACCCCTTCCAGTGCTGACCCCTTCCACCACAGCCCTTCCAGTACTGACCCCTTCAAGTGCTGACCCTTCCAGAGCTGACCCCTTCCAGAGCTGACCCCTTCCATGTTCTCCACCCTGGCCGTGCTCCTGGAGCTCCCCAGTCTGTCCCCCGAGCTCACAGCTCAGGGCAGGTGCAGCCCCGTGTCCTGGGCAGTGGTGCTGGCCCTCCAGGACCTGGCCAGCCCGTGGGCCACTGTCCTGGTGTCAGGCTTGTTTTTTAAAGATTATTTATACAGCTTTTCAAGAAGCGAGTGTGAGTCCAGTCCCCAACAGCAGGGCTGGTCTGGAGGCCAGGTGCATGAGACACACTTTTCTAGAAAGTTGATTCTAGCCCAGTTGTTGTATTTAAAGGTGTGCACAGAGTGAACCCCTGGCCATAGAGCCATGCATGTACCTCCAGGAATGGCTTTCCATTCCTGTCTGCTCCTTGCCTGGAATAAACTTGGTTGGAAACCACGAAATGGTGGAAGTGGTTGATCCACCTGAGTCCATCTTGGTGTTTTCTTCCTTTGAGTTTTTCTGGGTGAGGTTTGTGCCATCCCACTCTGACCTGCAGGGTGGAACCACACATATGGCAGCTCTAGATACACAAATCCATGAATTAGGAATCAACCCACAAATGTAAACCAGGGAGGGATTTAATTTTTTTGTTGTTGGTTGTTTTTTTTATTATTATTTATTATCTGATATGACCTACATTTCACAGCTTCCTGCTGCAGCAATTTCTGCATGAAGCATATGGGAATGTATTTGTTTGGATGTTTTATATTTAATTTTAACATAATTTCGTTTGTTGATTTTCTGATTTTCCCAGAAATTGCACCAAGGCAATTAACATCTGGTGGAAGGTGCCTCTGCTGTGGCAGGGGGTGGAATGAGATGAATTTTAAGGTCCCTTCCAACCCAAACTATTTATGATTCTGTGACCTCTTTTCTTCCTGAATAGAGCAGTGGGAAATCCATAAGGAATGGGAAAGGTAGAAGTTACAGTCTGGTGGCAGTGACATCCCCATCACCCTGATGTCCATGGGGTGACAGAGACATCCCATCACCCCAATGTCCATGGGGTGACAGGGACACCCAACACCCCCAGCTGTAAACACTCAGCAAAGGAAGTTCTGTGCTGTAAATGTCCCTTTTCCCACAGCTGGCCTGGTTCGTGCCAGCCCCCCATGGCCACTGAGGACCCTCTCCCACACCACCCAAGGTCCCTCCATGCTCTGTGCCACCCCAAGCTCCAACCCAGCCCCTCTCTCACAGAAGGAGGGTTTGCATTTATTTATTTATTCCCGGTGTCAGAGCCAGCACAGCTGGCTCCTCCAGCGCAGGATCAGAGCCAGCAGCAGCTCTGCAGCTCTCCCAGTGCCAGGAGAGGCTGAGCAGCCCCTGCTGCTGGAGCCAGAGCCTGCAGGAACACCTCCCCCACGGCCCCACACGGTCACTGGCCCTAATTCCTTTGGACAGCTTTCCTGCAGGCTCTGGGTCAGGGACACCAGGGAGATGCTCTGTGCCCTTGGCTGAGGCACATCCCTGGCTCTGCAGCACCAGAGGAGCCCCAGGTCCCCACAGTGTCCCTGGGGTGGGGATGGACCCCTCAATTCCCTGCACAGCATCCTCAGGGATGGACCCCTCAATTCCCTGAGCCCCAGATCCCCACAGTGTCCCTGGGGTGGGGATGGACCCCTCAATTCCCTGCCCAGCAGAGCTCCTTAAGGAGCAAATGAGTTTCAGGCAGGCACTGAATTATCCCTGTGCTTACCCCTGGCTTTCCATGCTCACTGTGTCTTTTTTCTGTATTTTTATTTGCATGGCTTCTCACTGCCGCAGGGCAGGGCTGGATGGGATTTTGGGCAGGAATTGTTCCCTGGCAGGGTGGGGATGGAATTCCCAGATTTGCTGTGGCTGCCCCTGGATCCCTGGCAGTGCCCAGGGCCAGGTTGGACACTGGGGACAGTGGGAGGTGTCCCTGCCATGGCAGGGTGGAACAAGCTTTAATGTCCCTCCTCATGCAGACTATTCTGGAATTCTGGAATTCTATGGTTTCCTCACTTTGATCAGCAGCAGGATCAATCACAGCAGGTAAGAAAGACTGAGCTGGTTGAATCATATAATCTACAGCCTATGGAATCACAAACCTATGGAATCACACAATCCATTCCCTATGGAATCACATCATCCACACCCTATGGAGTCACCAACACAGAAAGGGGACATGGAAACACCTGGATCCAGCTGTTCCCCTTTCAGTGCCTGTCCTGAGGCTTTTCATGGCAGGGGTCCCACAGCTCCCAGTCCCACCAGCCCAGATTCCAGCTGGCTCCCAGAATTCCAGCATTTGGATGCTTCTGTGCTTCCATGCATCTGCAGCTCCATACCCTGGAAATGACAGCAAATCCTTGGCAATGTTAAAAATACACATTTATTACTCCACATGTGCAATGCCTTCCGACAGGATCTGCAGAAACACAACCTTGTCATAACTTAAATATTCTGTGATGTGGTAAAATTATCATGCAAGAAAATTACAGGAATGTATTAACATAAAATACAAAGATATATTTACATATATCTGCACTGAAATAATTTTTAAAAATACCCTCCCAAGGCAGCAGGATTTCAGCACTGTCCAGGTCAAGTCCATATGACTGGCATTTCTGCCATTATTTTATTACTCTTAGACTCTTTTTGGCAAGCTCTGGAGTAATAGAGAATTGGCAACAGAAGAAACATCAGGACCTGACCTGGCATTTGTCTTCTGTACAAAATTCCCAGTGAAGGCTGTGGAATTCAATGCCAACACTTAAAAATATGCAACTTTGCAAAACCTTGTAACACAACAGAGATAAGAAAACAATCTCATGGCAAGTGATTAAAGGAGAATAATTTATAGGTGCTGTAGACTTTTCACAGCAGATAATGGCACACACTGTATAAATCTGTCATACAAAAAAATACAGGTATTTAAATATTTATGTACAGAAAATTCCTGTGTTCTGGCTGTGGTGGAGGTGTAGCCCAGAGCTGTTGGTGGCACTTTCCAAGCTGGGCTGTGGGACCAGGGCTCTGGCACCATGGCACCCCATGGGCACCACAGCCCTGCCAGAGCTTTGTCCCCTGCCCACTGCCATTGTGCCAGCAGCCAGGGACAGGGAACACCCACGGAGAGGAGAGGAGAGGAGAGGAGAGGAGNCCAGGACTCCTCTGTGCATAGGGGGAGCTGGACATGGGACACAGCTGGCACTGGCTTGTTCCAGGGACACAGAGTGGGGACACAAGGGGGGCCCAGAGTGGGCACAGGAGACCCCAGAGCCCTGAAACCTCCACAGTGACAGCAACACTGAGCTGTTTCCTACCCCCTGTCCCTTTTCCAGTTGCTCTTTCCATGGCATTTCCTCTGCAGGGCCCGAGTGCAAACAGGTGTCAGTGAAATCCTGTCCCCAAGGGGCTCTGCTGAGGTTTTGTCAAATATTATTTCAGACCAGAACCAAGCACTTCAGTGTCCATGGTGTGTCTCACAGCGATCCCACGGCTCTGCACACCCCTGGAGATGCACTGCTGGATCCCAGCTGCCAGGACCTGCCCAGAGGGGTGTCCCTGGGAAGGAGCCATTCCCTGGCATCCCCCAGGAGCTCTCCTGGCTCCTGCTGTGCTGCTGAGCTGTTCTGCACAGTGCATTGCACAAGAGGGGTGCAGCAAGGGGCACAGGACTGACACTGAGAGGGTTTGGGCTGAGAAAATCCCATGTCAGAAACCAGCCAGCTCCTCCCACACACACCAACCCTCACCTCGGGGCTCACCTGTGTCCTGGCCTGAGGAAAGCACTGAAAACATCGATTACACACATCCTGTCACTGCCAACACCCCTCCTGGCCTGAGAGCTTCTGCCTGAGTAGGGTGTGTCTTCACCACTCCTCTGTGGGATGGTTTGGTGAAAAAAATCAGTGACGCTCTTTGTCATTCCAATAGCCCCAAACTTTGCTGTTATTTACAGGAAGCTGCTAAATAGTGCAATGGAATTCACTGTAAAACCCCACCCACACGGGTGGAGTAAATCACCTGTAATTCATAACTGCTGAACAAACACAGGGTTTGACCCTCACCTGCAGTGCCAGGACAGAGCTGAGGTGTGGGATGGGGACACGAGGTGACACAGAGCCCTGGGGACAGGAGCAGGCTGCCCGTGTGAGAGCAGGTGGCACACCTGCACACCAAGGTGAGCTCTGACAGGTGAGAGAAGGCATCAAGCCCCCCTGGTACCCAGTAAAGAGACTGGGAGTTACTGGGGGCAGAGAGGGCAGGTCCCAGCACAGCCTGGGTGGGACAAGGGCCAGGACACACTGACTGCAGCCCTGGCTCACTGGCTGACAGCCCCTGAGCTGTCATTAAGGCAGCTCCTAACGAGCAGGGGTGTGCAGGACCCTGGCTGAGAGCAGCTCCTGGCTCTGCCCTGAAAACAGCCACAACCTGCACCAGAGCTTCAGCTGCCCTCCTGCTCCCTCAGAGACTGCCATGAAAATGTGATTGTACAGGTTCAGCCACACACTGACCCCCACATAAAACTGTGGGAGAGACATGCATCGTGTCCTTGCTGTGTAAGATCATTTTGTACTGTTCTGCCTCACTGGTTTATTCCTGGGGGAAAAAAAACTGCAACAAAACCGCTCCTGACAGAACCTGATCTGTTCAAAACATCTCCCACCCATTTCTGCACGGGGGCTGCCCAGTGAGGAGGCAAACCCTGCAGCCTGCAGTGCCTGGCAGCAAGCAGCTGCTGCTGGGTGGGGGGTGACTGTGGTGCCACCACGCCTGGGCACCAGAGCAGGGCTCAGGTTCAGCCACAGGGACCAAAACCCACTCTGCAGCAGCCTAAACAACTCAAACAGTGAAGGCCCCTGCAACAGGAAAGGCAGCACCCACAGCTGGGGCAAGGGAGGATTTCCTGTCTTGTTAAGAAGTTAAGACAGGTATTGGCAAGTTATATACAGTACTTGTACTTGACACTGAAAATAAAGTGATCAAAGGGTGAAATACGATATTCCTGCCTTTCATAACCCAGCAACCTTGCAAAGCCACCCACTCTGCCTCCTCAGCCTGTGGTGAGCTGTGTCCCCAAAGCTGGGCACATGGAGCAGACCCCCAGCCCACCCCCCTGCTCCTCACTGCCTGCAGCAGCCGTGGCTGGAGGAAAAGATTTAATGCATTCTGCAACTCAAACACACACTAAGCCATCACCCAGCCCCTGAGGAATCCATGGAGTGCACAAAAAACATTTATTTGCCCTGAATGGGGAACGGACCTGAAGGTGGCACAGGGACAGAGGTGCCTGGGACATCCCTGTGCTGCAGGAGCCGAGCACTGGAGGCTCTCAGGATGGTGCCAGAGCCTCTCTGCTTTGCCCAGAGCAGCATTTGTGAGCAGGGAATGCCAAAGCCAAGCTCACACCACCTCCCTGGCCCTCCTCCCTGGGACCTTTCCCTGTCCTCTCCCTGCATTAAAAACTTTTGGATCAGCAATCTGGCATCAAAACAGAAAATCTCCATCAGTTCATCTCCTCCCCTGACAAGTTGCATAGGTCCTGTCTCTCCCCAACAGGCAGCCACGGGGCTGGGCTGGTGATCCATGGCTGGAGGGCAATCCTGGGGAATTCTGGCTTGTTCCAGCTCTCAGGGGTAGTTCTGGAGAATTCTGGATTGTTCCAGCTCTCCAGAGGAGCTGGGCTGGCAATCCATGGCTGGAGGGCAGTCCTGGGGAACTCTGGCTGGCTCCAGCTCTCAGGGGCAGCTGCTGGTGCTGCCCAGGGCAGGTGCCGGTGCTCAGCACACCTGAGGCAGGTGAGGGGGTGGGCTGGCCCTGGCCTAGCTGCTGCCTGAGGAGCACACAGAGCTGCACATGTGCAGGGGCTCAGCCTCAGCCTCCTCGGGGGTCTCGGAGGCAGACACGGACTCACTGGGCTGCTCCTGGCTCCTCTTCAGCCTGTGGGGAGGAGGAAGCAGGAGTCACACAGTGCCCCAAACAAACACCCAGAGGGTGCCCTGGTGCCCAGAGGTGCCCAAGAGAACGAGGAGCCCTCCCAGAGCTCACACATGGGTCATGGCAGAGCCCAGCAAACCCCACTGACCTGCCCTGGAATGCCCCAAAACAGCCCCAGCCCCCCCCCAGAGCCCGGGCAGTGGCTTTACTCCAGCCCTTTCACTGCCTGCTAACTCCCACCAGGGACTTCTCCAACCTTTATCATCCTACAAATCTATTCTGTTAAAGACCTCCCTAATCATTGAGTCCAACCTTCCTCACTTCATTTCCCAAAGCATCCCCTGCTAAAAGCAGGGAACAGTGTCACACATGTTAAATCCCACAAGTCTCCCTACAGCATATTTTATTTAATTTATTTAATTTATTTAATAATCCCTGATCTTGACTCCCTTTGTGGCCAGAGCCATTTTTATACACCTGAGCTGCTCTGCTGACACCATTCACCTGGGGCTAAGCCAGCAGCAGGATGCTCCTGGCTGTCAGGTACAGATTCCTGAGGGAAGTCACAAAAAGAAGCATTTTCCTCTAAAAAAAGCAGGTAAAAAACCACTCACTTCTCTCTGTTGAAGATGACAAAGTCCTGCTGGATAGCTTCAAGGCATTCCTGGAGATAGTCATTTTCCTATTGAAGAAAAACAACACATGCATGAGCAGCTGCATAAGCAGCCCCATTTGCATCTCCTGGCTGCCTGCAGCCCCCTGCATTCCAGATGTGCAGGACCCTCAGCCCAACAGCTGGAGGCAGCAGGGCTGGCTGCCACGNGTGGGTTCATTTTCCTGACACCATGAGGCTTTCACCAGGGCCTTGTGCCATCCACGGCAGCAGTTTTCCATAAAACACAGATCACACTGCTCCTGACATAAACATTTGTCCATGTATGGCATTTTGGGAGTGCTGGAAGCCCAGAGGGGGAGAGCCCAGCACCCAGCCCGTGGCTGGGAGTCCCTGCAGAGGCACAGGGGGGCTCAGCCTTGTGCCCAGACCCTGCTGCTCACTTCACTGTCCCAGTGATAGCATAGCATTAAAATGTTTCCAAAATCATGGGATTGCATCCAATAGATTCAGGGGGTGGAAACAAAGGTTGGGTCTGGTAGGGCTGGGAAAGGGAACCAGGCCCTGGGAAGGAATATTGAGATTTGTTTCTTTCTAGATCATGTGAAGCTACAGCTGTGTAATCATCATATGATAAATTATATCATCATGTGATTATCATATCATCATATGATATCATTATATCATATCATATCATCATATGATTATCATATCATATTGTCATATGATATCATCATATCATATCATCATATTATATGATTGTTAAATGTAACCATTGTTTGGTAATTGAATATGATTATTGTTTAATCGTAATAAGAATCATGAGAAATGATGTAATCATAAAAAGAATCATAAGAAAGAATATTTGGGGGCCTAATGAAAATGACAAGAATTCATGCTTGGATAAGATCAATGTATATATAGTGTACAATAGAACAATGTGGGTTTAATAATTAATACATAGTTATATAATGAAAAGGGTATGAAAACATGTCAGAGTCAGATTTGGGGCTGCACCCCTGATTCCCAGAGCTGTTCAATAGAGCCCCTACATGGAATCATTCTGGGATTTTGTGTTTTCAGTGCTATCACCAAGTTCTCACTACTGGGAAAGTTTGGCCAATCTCCCACAAGAGGAACCATGTTGAAACCATGGGTTTTCATCAAAATAAACCCACAGTGAGGTCACAGGAGCTGCAATCCCCCCATTCCAGGCTCCTCCCAGCTGGCTGTTACCCAGGCAGCACGTACAGACTGCGAGCTGTCTTTGCTGTTATCCCTTGACTTGTTCTTTGCCAGCCTCTTCTTCTTCTTGTGCAGGGGCCTGGACTCCAGGATCATCTCCTCCAGCTCGAAGGTGGGGTCGCAGTGCAGGCGGCCCTTCTGCCAGGACACACAGCACGGTAGGGACAGCACAGGGCCAGGGAGCAGCGCCAGCAACCACAGTGCCAGCTCCCACAGTGCCAGCTCCCACAGTGCCCAGCTCCCACAGCGCCCAGCTCCCACAGCGCCCAGCTCCCACAGCGCCCAGCTCCCACAGCGCCCAGCTCCCACAGCGCCCAGCTCCCACAGCGCCCAGCTCCCACAGCGCCCAGCTCCCACAGCGCCCAGCTCCCACAGCGCCCAGCTCCCACAGCGCCCAGCTCCCACAGCGCCCAGCTCCCACAGCGCCCAGCTCCCACAGCGCCCAGCTCCCACAGCGCCCAGCTCCCACAGCGCCCAGCTCCCACAGCGCCCAGCTCCCACAGCGCCCAGCTCCCACAGCGCCCAGCTCCCACAGCGCCCAGCTCCCACAGCGCCCAGCTCCCACAGCGCCCAGCTCCCACAGCGCCCAGCTCCCACAGCGCCCAGCTCCCACAGCGCCCAGCTCCCACAGCGCCCAGCTCCCACAGCGCCCAGCTCCCACAGCGCCCAGCTCCCACAGCGCCCAGCTCCCACAGCGCCCAGCTCCCACAGCGCCCAGCTCCCACAGCGCCCAGCTCCCACAGCGCCCAGCTCCCACAGCGCCCAGCTCCCACAGCGCCCAGCTCCCACAGCGCCCAGCTCCCACAGCGCCCAGCTCCCACAGCGCCCAGCTCCCACAGCGCCCAGCTCCCACAGCGCCCAGCTCCCACAGCACCCAGCTCCCACAGTGCCCGCCCAGCCCCAGGAGCGGCACTGGGGACAGGGTCACTCACTGACATTGGGAACAGGGTCACTCACTCCTATTGGGGACAGGGTCAGGGTCACTCACTGACATTGGAGACAGGGTCACTCACTCACACTGGGGACAGGGTCACTCATGTTGGGCACAGGGTCAGGGTCACTCACATTGGGGACAGAGTCACTCACTCACGTTGGGGACAGGTCACACGTTGGGGACAGGGTCACTCACACTGGTGACAGGGTCAGGGTCACTCACACTCGGGACAGGGTCACACATTGGGGACAGGGTCACTCACGCTGGGCACAGGGTCAGGGTCACTCACATTGGGGACAGGGTCACTCACTCAGCTGGGGACAGGGTCAGGGTCACTCTCAGGTTGGGCACAGGGTCACTCACTCACACTGGGCACAGGGTCAGGTCACTCACGTTGGGGACGAAGCCGGGCTCCACGCGCTTCTCGCCCACCTCGCTCCAGACCACGCCCGCCAGGTGAGCCGAGGCCTGGATGTGCGCCAGGCACGAGAAGCGATGCTCGGGGTTCACTGTCAGCAGCTGGGAGGGAGGGAGGGAGGGCTCAGGAATGTGCCCTGAGGCTGGGTACACTGACTGACTGGTGCAGCAGAGAAAACAACACAGCCACAGGGCCGTCCTTCAGAACAGGACAGAGACGAGTTTGTTCACAACTCACTGTGTGAGGAGCATGGCTCCAACTCCAAGGGCAGAATAAAGGTGATTGGTGCAGGGAGAAGATCCCATTCCCAGGGCTGGTCACAGCAAGACAGGTGTCCTGTCTTTGTTGTTAATTCCTCTCTATTTTTGACCCAATTATCTTCCTGGGAAAGATCTTCCCTGGCCTTCAGCGCCGTGGGGGACATGGGGGTGCCCTCCCAGCTGCTGGTACATCCCTGGGCACAGGCTGGATTCCCGGGAAGCCAGGCTGCCCAGCAGATGGCAATGCAAACCTGAGAATGTGCCTCTGCCAGCAGCGCCGCTCCTCATTAAACTGAATCTAATTATGCAAATTACCCACCCAGCATTAACTCAAAGCAGAGGCACTGGCTGTATCCTTCCTACAGCAAACTCACCAGCGACTTTCCAGAGTTCTCAAATAAGCCAGAGCTGAGCCAGGTGCCCCAGCCCATCCCAGCTTTCTCCAGCAGCAGCATGAGGAAAGCAGCAGAGCATTCCATAGAGCCATTCCATGTCCCTTGGGCTCTTTTCAGCTTCTCCTGGAGCCCCTTTGGGCACTGGAAGGGCCTTTAAGGTCTCCCTGGAGCCTTGTCTTCTCAAGGCTTAACATCCCTGACTCTCCCAGCCTGTCTTTTGTATATTATTATTATTACTCTTATTATTCATTGTTTATTAATATGCTGATAATTTTCCAGCTAGTCCTGCCTGCACAGTAGCTGCCATCCAACCCAAACCCACCCCAGAAGGACAACTCACCCAACAACTCACCCAACAACTCACCCAACAACTCACCCAACAACTCACCCAACAACTCACCCAACAACTCACCTAGTTCCATCCCAGAAGCACCCCAAAGCACCTCAAAGGAGGTGCTCCAGAGGACTCCAGAGAGCCCAAAGGACCCCAGAGGACCCCAAGGGACCCTCACCTTCCTCAGCAGCCCCACCATCTCCCTGGACCAGGCTGAGGAGTACTGCACGCTGACGGTGCTGAAGAGCTGCACCAGGGACTCCACGGGGTTGTTGGAGTGGATGTCATAGGGCCTCTGGGGACAAGAGCACACGGGTGAGCAGTGTCCCCTCCCCTGCTCAGCCACAGTCAGGGGCAGGGGTGCAGAGCCCTACCCAGCCCCGCAGCAGCTCGTAGGCCATGATGCCCAGGGACCACCAGTCCACCTCGAAGGAATAGCCCGTGCCACCGCTCAGGAAGGAGTGGAAGATCTCCGGGGCTGGGCACAAAGGGAAAACAGCAAGAGCAGCAGTTATCTGTGTGCTCTGCTCCGTGTGCCACGGCAGCCAGAGCACAGCGCTCATGGGGACGAATCTGCCCAGGGGCGGCTGGGAGGCAGCGGAGCAGCAGCAGCAGCCTGTCCTGTGCCTGTCCTGTCCTGTACCTGTCCTGTCCATCCCTGTGCCTGTCCTGTGCTTGCCCTGTGCCCCCCATCCCTGTCCTGTGCCTCCCATCCCTGCCCTGTGCCCCCCATCCCTGCCCTGTGCCCCCCTGTCCCTGCCCTCGCTGGGAACTGGAACTGCCACCTGCAGGGACAGCCCCCCCAACACAGCACAGCCCAACCTGGGACCCTGAGAGACACCAAGGGCAAGGCTGGAGCCAGAGAGGAGAGCAGGGAGGGAAGGATGGGATGGGACAGGATGGAGAGGGCAGGAGGAGGAGGCTGGATTGGGATGGGATGGGGAGGACTGGACAGGATGCAATGCAGAGGGCAGGATGGGATGGGATGATGGGATGGGATAATGGGATGGGATGATGGGATACCAGCCACGATGCCTTCACACTGGGAGCTCTCCTGCTCCAACAATCAGGCTCTGCTGAACGACTTGGGCACAAACACCAATTCCTAAATTCACTGGATGCCCCTGGCCCAGCGTGTGCTGAGCACCCAAAACCTGGCACAAACACGAGAGCAGCCATTGTTTCTTACCCATGTATGGCTTGGTTCCAGCCAGGGCTGTCGCTCTTTCACCGTCCCTAATGATGGTTGCAATATTAAAATCTGTTAAATGGGCATGACCTTAAATAAAGACACATTTTAAGAAGGAATTAATGGCAGTGCAGCGGCAATGCAGAGTCAGAACACATTTGTTGCATCAGCTTCTGCCCTCAGACAGGGTAACACAGACACAGGGCCAGATCCCATGGAAGGGCCATAAGAGATCCCAAAGGTTTTCCAGGATTTGGGCTGGCCAGGTGAATTAAGGGTAGGGTCTTGACTTTCAATCCCACTTGGAGCTAGCCTGTAACCCCCAGCAGCTTCAGCGCTGGCCAAATTGCTCTGGCCAGAAGCTCCAGGAGTGAAAAAGACCCCAGGGAAACACTGTCATAGAACCACAAAGGTTTGGGTTGGAAGGGACTTGGGGATCATCTCATTCCAAGCTCCTGCCATGGAGCTTCCACAAGACATGGCTGTTCCAAGCCCTGGAAGGCACTGCACTGCAAGGACCCCAGATTCCCAGGGCTGGAGCAGGGCTGCCACCCCGTGCTGAGCACAGCACACTGGATCCCAGCTGGGTGATCTCCCCACAGTGAACAGCTCAGGGATGATCAGCAAACACGATCCAGCAAAGGCAGAGCAGCTTTCCCCACCCTTTCCCCAGGTGGGAAGATGCCCAGAGGCCAGGGCTGTAAGGATGTGTCCCTGGAAGGAATCAGGCAGCAAACCAGGGGCAGCAGAGGGATCCTACCTTGCTCATCGAGGAGGATGTTGTCTGGTTTTACATCTCTGGGAAAAGAAGGAAGATGAAAGCAGATAGAATCTCAGTCAGACCAGGGATGAGACTCAATGACAAAAATCCTGCAACTGTTTATCTATCAAAAATTAGGTACAAATAAAGCAAAAACATTCTAACATGAGGCAAGCCCCTTTATGATGGACTAGAAATGCCCTTCCCTGGGCAAGCTGGTGAAAAACTGGGAGCATTGGACTTGTTCAGGCCCCATTGCCAAGGAAAAGGAATCACAAGATGGGGATATTTGTGTGGAGCCCTGGAGGGCTTTAACACCTGCCCTGAAAGGTTCAGCCCTGAGGGATGAGGGTGGGACCAGCAGCCAGAGGTGGCCAGGACCAGAGCGTGGCAACATGGGCCACCCCAAGGCCAGCAGGCAGGGACAGCAGGCAGGGACAGCAGGGCAGGTCCTGGCAGGGCAATCCAGCAGCAGAGCCCCAGTACCTGTGGATGATGTGCTGGCCCCGCAGGTAGTC
Organism: Toxostoma redivivum; assembly: GCA_013397375.1. Taxonomy (NCBI): domain Eukaryota; kingdom Metazoa; phylum Chordata; class Aves; order Passeriformes; family Mimidae; genus Toxostoma; species Toxostoma redivivum. The sequence continues at coordinate 10,919 of VXBI01008195.1, read as the reverse complement.
CAGGGCCAGGGCCATCTCACAGATGTACAGCCTCACGGTGTCCTCGCTGAACTGAACGTTCTGCTGCAGGTGGTAGCGCAGGTCCCCTCCCAGGAGCAGGTCCACCACCATGAACATGTCCTCCTCGTCCTGGAAGGAATACCTGCAGGACAGGAGGGGCTGAGCCACAGGGGCTCACAGACCCAGCCTGGCTTCTCCCTCTCCTCATCACACAGCCCCACTGTGGGCACAGGACCCCAGAACTGGTTGTGCTGGAAAAGCCAAGGCCACCAGTGCCCCATGTCCCCATGTGCCACAACCACAGGGATTTTAAATCCCCCCAGGGATGGGGATTCCACCAATGCCGTGGGCAGCCCTTTGGGATAGAAAATTTCCCCAATATCCACCCTGAGCTCCCCTGGCCCAGCCTGGGGCTGTTCCCTCTCCTCCTGTCCCTGTTCCCAGATCCCAAATCCCCCCGGCTGTCCCCTCCTGGCAGGGAGTTGTGCAGAGCCAAAAGGGCCCCCCTGAGCCTCCTTTTCTCCAGCTGAGCCCCTTCCCAGCCCCCTCAGGAATTCTCCATTCCCTGTCCTGGACATCATCCAGCCCCCCAGGTCCTTGCAGTGATGAGCCCAAAACTGAAATGCAGTTTTACTGCTTGCACCTTTGCAATCAAACAAGCTCAAGATGCTGGATTGTTTTTGAATCAATTCCTACCCTAAGCAGCACTTCCCTGGCAGAGAGGAGTACCCAGGTGATGTCCCCCTGCTCCCCCCTCACTGTCCCTGAGCAGCTGTGCCATGTCACCTCACCAGCACAGAGCTCAGGCTCTGCCAGCCACACACTCCACAGAAACTTCACATTTCCAACTGCAAAAAAATCTCATAAAACCTACTTAAAATATCTCAGCCTATCTTGAAGATGAATTGGAGAGCACAACTGCTAATTTAACCAGATAAACCAGAAGAAGAGGTTTATATTTACTGTGGAGTAAGCCGCCTCTCTAAATCTGCCGTGGGTCCCACAGGAGACTGACAGCAGTGGGGATACACCAAAACAAGGCTCATTGTTATATTTGGTGACTGCAGCTCAAGGAAAGAGTATGTGGGATTGTATAATACTTATGAATCACTCACTTCTGCTCCCATCTTGAATGTAGGGTTATTCTAAAACTATGAGCCAAAAGGGTTTGCTGTGAGAGCAAGTTCTCCCCAGAATTTCATTGCTTGTTGGGAAAAAAATTTGCAATTGTTAAGAAACTGAAAAATATCAATATTAACTCAGTTGGCTATTCTGGAGCAATGGATAAATAAAATAAAAATGGGACACATCAAACATCCATCATTTCGGGTATAAAACTTCCTCAACTTTTAGAATTTTCCCTCTCCTGGCCAGCCTGGCACTGCTGGAGTGGGAGGGGACCCTCCCAGGGCAGGGAGGCCAAGAAAGGACAGAGCACCTGAGGGTCCCAAGGGCTCACCCCAAACTCACCAGCAGCCCTGGGGTACAATGCTCTACTTTCTAAAACTGCCAGTCAGCTTTTCCTGCAGGATTTGATCCTGATGTGTCTGAGCTCCAAAGGAACGTGTTTGGTTTGGCCAGTGAGCGTGGTGCAAAGCACAGGGAGGGATGCTGGGGGGCTCAGGGGAGGTGTGGGGCAGAGACAGACTGCAGCCTTGGCCACTGGGACATCTCACAGGCACTGCTGACTCGAGCTGCTTACTAGATTTCAACCTGATTTAGTATGTTTTTTAAAAAATTAGATCCTAAAATGCTGCTCAGTAATGAGGATATTTCTGCTGGTGCCCACACGGTGAAGTCATTATTCAGCAGCTTGCAATGTTGTTATGTAGTGATGTGCTGGAAAGGCTGAGAGAGCCCTGGGCACCACCAGGGCGTGGCTCTGGGGCTGCAGGGTGTCATAGTCTGGGACATCCCTTTGGATCCAGAGCTGCTGAGACCCTGGGATGATCCCAAAACATCTGTGGGGTTGATTATAGCCCTTGGAACAAATCACCAGCTTTAGATGAGAACCTAAAAGTCACAGAAGTTTAAGCAGTGTTATCATAAAGTGAAAATGTGGATTTTAGGATTTTTGGGAATGGGGATTTTAGAACACAAGATGGAGGAAAAAGCACGTGTTTGGTCTTTCTTTGTTCTTCTTCATCTCCATTTTCTATTGTGGAGCTGCACTTTGGGATTGGTTTAGAGTAGAAGTTCACTGTCTAACATAGATGATGGGAATTGGGAAATAATTGTAAACATCATGTAGGTAGTTTTTAGTATAAAAAGATAACAGTGCCCTGAAGGGCAGAGAGTGTGCCATGGCTGCCCTGCCAGACAGACCTGGCTGGGCTGAGAGAAAATATTCCAGATAAGAAAAGAATAAACAACCTTGAGAGTGAAAACTAAAGAGCTCAGATTGATTCCAGCTCGGGCACACGAACTGCCAGACAAGAACTTTTACACAGCTCGGGGAAAAACCAAACCAGATTCCGAGACAGGGCAGGAGCTGCTCACCAGAGGTTCACCAGGAACACGTGCTCGATCTCCTGCAGGATCTCCAGCTCCCTGAACACGTTGCGCACCTCGTCCCTCTCGATGCACTGCTGCTTGTTCATGTACTTCATGGCGTACATCTTCTCCGTGTCCCGCTTCTGCACGATGCACACCTGCACAGGGCAGGGGGAACGCTCAGCGACGGCTGCACGGCCTCCTCTGCTGCCTCGGGGCTGGGACCGCCCTGCTCAGCACCTCGGACACCGCTGAGAGCTGGCACTACGGACAGCAGCGTCCCTGCTCCCGGTGCATCCCATCCCATCCATCCCTGCTCCCGGTGCATCCCGTCCCCTCCATCCCTGCTCCCGGTGCATCCCGTCCCATCCATCCCTGCTCCCGGTGCATCCCGTCCCATCCATCCCTGCTCCCGGTGCATCCCGTCCCTGCTCCTGTTGTATCCTTGCTCCCGGCGCATCCCTGCTCTCCGTGAATCCCATCCATCCCTGCTCCCCGTGAATCCCATCCATCCCTGTTCCCCGTGAATCCCATTCCCTGCTCCCAGTACATCCCGTCCCCGCTCCCGGTGAATCCTTGTTCCCGGTGCATCCCAGCTCCCAGTGCCCGGCTGGGGAGCGCACGGCCTTTGCTCCAGCCACCGGCCCTCGGGCACTGCAGCTGCCTCCAGGGCATGGAGAGCTTTCCCAAGGGAGAGCTCTCCCAAAAATTGTGCTGGGAGCTGTGCCAGAGCAATCTGGACTCGCTATCTCTGGGTGGAAGCACGGGGCTCCTTCGCACCCAGCCTCGCCTCCCGCAGGCTGGGTCTGACCTGCCCCGCGCATCGCTGCGCTCTGGAAGGGGAAAACGTTCCCTAGAAAGCGACTGAAACGCAAATTTATCACAACAAACCTGTCCAGGAGGGACAGTCCGGGAGCCCCGCTGTGCCCCGGGCACGGAGCCCGCTGTGCCCCGGTGCCCCCCTTAATTACCGGGGGGACCGCTCCGGACAGAGCTCATCACGGGAACCACCTTTAAATGAACTAACGGCATGCCTACATCTGCTGTAATTATGACTGCCCTCTTTCAATTATCGCCGTGGCGGTAATTAGGATGAGCTGGGGAGGTTCCCTGGGCAGTTCGGCCGCTGGGCAGGCGGAGAGCGGGGCCCGCTCACACCGAGGGGAAAGGACGGGAAATTCTGTGGATGGCGGGGAAGGGAATTTCTGTGGATGGCAAAGAAGGGAAATTCTGTGGATGGCCGGGAAGGGAATTTCTGTGGACGACAAAGAAGGGATTTCTGTGGATGGCAAAGAAGGGATTTCTGTGGATGGCAGGGAAGCGCACACAGGTGGGAGCCGCGAACGCTCCGCGCCTCTAAACGCTGCCATTAATCAGCATTTCCAAGTGCTAATGGTGCTGGTGTAATATCACCAGGGACACGCTGCCGCGAGGAGGTGACACAATAATGGGTGGTTATCGCTAGCCTGATAAACCCCCAATTAGCGATGCTCAGGAATTACCAGGATTGGTTCCCGCCGTCGTTGCAATTACGGTGAGAGCTGAAAATCAGCCTTTGCCGTAATTGTCTGCACACCTCAGAGCTCAGGTTAAGGGCACGGCGTGGGCAGAGTGACCTGAGCTCTCTCCCTGCGCCCGGACCCCTCCGGTGCCCATGGGCGAGCAGAGCCCGGCAGCTCCGTTCAAGGTACAAAACAGAAGGGAAAACCTTCTTCATGCACGCTTAATAATAATAATAAACGACCTACCACAATGCACGCATCCAGCAGGATCCAGCCCCTGCCTGGAGCAGCTTGAATTGGCTGTATGTTCAATAAACCAGGCAAAAATGACTTTATATTTTACAAATTCTTTGAGCAGCAAAGCCCTAAAATTTTTCCTTTAAAGCATGGTCATTGCTGCAGAGCTGCTCTGAGAACAATCCTCTGGGTAGCAGCCATCAAGGCACTGAGCAACATTCTCTCCTGATGTCAGTTTATTCCACATTATTGCTGGAAGCTCATTAATTTCTAGGTGATTTATTTTATAGGTTGTGACTCGCTGTACCTTAATGAGCAGCATGATATTCTGATGTCATTTGTCTCTTGTTTCTCCACAGTGAAAATGGGAGCATGGTAAATGAGAAAATGATGAAAACTCCATGTACTCTGTACTTATGATAAACAGTTTTCTGCAATGGAACAGCACCACCTCCACGCACAGCAGCACCAGTTCCAGGCACTCTGGAAATGTTTGTCCTCTGATTTCTGGGGGAGAAGTGGATGTCAGTGGAGAGAGAGGCCCTTCCTGCCCGAGGGCATGATGATGGACAGCTGGGGCAGGGCACTGGGTCTGCACCATGGCCACCACAGGGTACTGGTCACATCACACTGCTGGTGACATCACAGCCACTGCTTACATCACATCACTGGTGACATCACACCATTGGTAACATCACATCACTGGTCACATCACAGCCACTGCTTACATGACATTACTGGTCACATCAAAGCCACTGCTTACATCACATCACTGGTCAGATCACACCACTGGTGACATCACATCACTCTTGGGGTGATGCTCTAGTAGTGCTGTGGTGCTCTCTTGTTCTGGTGACATCACATCACTGGTGACATCACTGCTCACATCACATCACTGGTCACATCATGGGTCACATCACATCACTCTTGGTGTGATGCTCTGGTAGTGCTGTGGTGCTCTCTGTCACTGCTCACATCACACCTCTGCTCACATCACACCACTGCTCACATCACACTGCTCCTGGGGTGATGCCCTGGTAGTGCTGTGGTGCTTTCTGCCCCGCTCCCGATCACATCACTGGTGACATCACTGCTCACATCACACCACTGGTAACATCACTGGTCACATCACATCACTCTTGGTGTGATGCTCTGGTAGTGCTGTGGTGCTCTCTGTCACTGCTCACATCACACCTCTGCTCACATCACACCGCTCTCAGTCAGGCTCTAACTCCAGTCACACAACACCAGGGCCGGTGCTGGTGCTGCCTGGGCTGGGCTCAGCCCCTCGGTGCCCCTGTCACAGGCAGCCACCATTCCTAAGGAGCCCCTGATCACAGAAATACATCCATGTGTTGTGTCCCCCCAAAATGCCAGCGACACAAGACATATCTTTTTTCTTTTTGTGCTTCTCCTTTCATGGATCTGTCCCCAGGGAAGGAATAAACATCCATTTGGTTACAAGTCAAGAGTGCATTTTTTAAATTAATCCATTTTCAGGCAAGCCTACAATGCGGAGCAAGGCAAGAAGCAGAAATGGTTCTGTCCTCATTCTGCACAATGCAGCCACACAAAGGGAATGTTTGGTGCTTAAACACAGCCGTTAGGAGAAGGAGGGGAAGGCAGCCAGGCAGAGGGCGGGCAGCATGGCAGGGCATGGCTCAAGATACAGCTCACAAAAGCTTTCCCAGAGCCCCAGATACCCCAAAGGGCAATTCCCAGAGCCCCAGATACCCCAATGAGCAATTCTGTCACAGTGACACCACCTGCACTGTCACAGTGACAACACCTTCACTGTCACAGGGACAACATCTGCACTGTCACACTGACAATACCTGCACTGTCATAGTGACAACACCTGTCCTGTCACGGTGACAACACCTGCACTGTTACAGTGACAACACCTGCACTGTCACGGTGACAACACCTGCACTGTCACAGGGACAACACCTGCACTGTCACAGGGACACCTGTCCTGTCCCGGTGACAACACCTGCCCTGTCACCCCAGCTCCTCTGAACCCCTGCACTTCCCAGCCTGGCACACTGCCTCAGGCAGGCTGGGCCTTTTCTCCTCTAGAATCCAGTGACCTTTTGCACCTTTTGCCCTGCTGGTTGTGCAGGAGTTCCCCAGGCTGGAGTCACTCTCAGGTGGGAGGTCACTGAACCACCTGACAGCACGTCCTGACCCAGGACTGCTGCACAGGGACAGCACACTTTTCCTGGGCTCAAACACAGCCCATGGCTCATTCTGGGCAGGCTCCCTGCAGCTCCAGGTAAATCCTGGATTTTTTTTACCTGGATTGCTCCAGCTTGGCTGCACACAGGCTTTGCTCCCTCTCCACGTGCAGAGGGCACCCACAGTGCAGGTTTTGTGACCCCTGAGGGGTGTCACCGTCACGGCTGTGCACAGACCCACAGCTGACTCAGGGATCTCTCCTGGGCACCAGATTCCTTCTCCAATTTCTCCTTCTCTGGCTTCTGCTGTGTAAGACGAGAGCAATGCCCTGGAATCCTCTGCTGCTGCAGCTCAGGGCCACGGGGACATTTCAGTACAAACCTGGATTTCATCCTTCTGTTTTGAGAGCAGAGTCAAGGCTCAGAGTCAGCCAGCACTACACTCCTACATCAAACACCTCAATCCCACCCAGCTCTGCTCCCTGCCCAGGCACTGCTCTACTTTATAAAAATGCTTATTTGCACTGGTTGCACTTTGCCCACATATATTGAATTCTCCCCCAGCTTCTGCTGGGTATTTATCCCTCCCTGCTTTCCCCAGTATCTATGGAGCTGCCATTTAGCAGAAAGGTTGAAATTTGAAATGCAGAGCACTAACATTAAATCGCCCATGGCACTCAGAAGCATCAGCAGGCTTGGGGACTGCGTGGGGGAAAGTCTGCGCTGTGGGGGAAGCACAGCAGCAGCCTCAGGGGCTGGGGAAATGGGAGATTTGCAGCCTCTGGAGTAGGAAGAATTAAATCTTTCATTCTGAAGGACAAGAAGCAGTGAGAAGGCATTTACCACGATGTAGAAATAGCTCAAGCTTTTTTGACAACTGATTTCATTTTTGAACACAAAATTTCACATTGGAGCCAGACTGCAAGGGCAAGGACAGGCTGGACAATTGTGTTCACTGGTTCCTGAGCTCCTTGAGCAAAGAGTAAAGCAGGTGAGAAGGGTTTTACTGCACAATGACTGCTGAAAGGAAAACCTCAATATTGACTTTAACAAGTTCATCTCCTTCAGCCAGGCTCTCCTTGAATGGCTCAGCTCTTACAGCAAGACATCCTTCACTTTTCCCAGGGTTTTCATCCTTTAGAAAGGGGCTGGAGGGAAATCCCTGTCACCAGCACATCCCCAGGACCCCTCTGTACCAAGAACTGCAGGCAGAATCGTGCCAATTATCTGCTAAAATAATTACATCAATTAAACAATCAGCTGCTATCAGGAAAGCTGCACACAGGGATCACTCTGTTCTGGACATGGCCACAGCTGCACAGGACACAGAAATACTTCTGGCATTCAAATGCATCTTTGTCCCCATCCTGCATTATCATGGTGCTGTGGACAATTAAAACACAGCCCCTCCCTGGTAATTAGCATCTGTGTAACACTGGCAATCAAAAAACCCATAATAATTTGTTCCACAACGCTCACAAATATTAAGGATAATATCAGCTAATCAAATAGTTTTTCAGGCCCAGCCAAGAGAACCAAGCTCAAAGCTGCCTCTCAGGTGTATGTGCAGTGCCATAATTCAGTGCCAGGGGTTCCCCTGCAGGAGCCTGGGCAGCTCCTCTGCATCCCCCAGGGCAGGTCCTGGCAGCTCCTCTCCATCCCCCAGGGCAGGTCCTGGCAGCCCATCTAACCCTCAGAAATTGCAGTGGTTTCCAGACAAGTGTGACCCTCAGGAGCCATGCTCTGAGGTTATCAGCTCGACAAATCTGCCTTCACATCCTCAAGTGCTGATTTTGTTTCTGTTTCCAGACACCTTGCCACATTTCACTCCTTAAGATATTTTTCATGGAGCCTTACAACTTTAGTTTCTCCCTGCTGAAGAGCTGTGCTTTTCCACAAGGCTGATGGACTCGTTTTTCAGAACACCATAAATCATTAAAATCTCTTTTATGCAGCGCTGCTGTTTGCTGCAGCCAAGTTGTAACAGCAGCTGATGAAGCTTTTATTCACAGCAAGCCTGTTGGTGTTTCCAGGTCGTGTCAACACTTCCATAAAAAAAATCTCTCTCTCAGTTGCTTATGCTAGAGCCAGAAAAGTCTTCTGACCCAAAATAACACCTGCTGTCCCAACAGCACTCCAGTGTGCTGTGCACCAGGGGAGCACAAAATCCAGAATGGTTTGGGTGGGAAGGGATCCCAAATCCCAGCCAGAGCCACCCAGGGACACTTCCCACTGTCCCCAGTGTCCAACCTGGCCTTGGGCATTCCAGGGATCCAGGGCTTCATTCTGGAGTCCCAGGAATGTGTTCTGTGCTTTTTAACCCACTGAGGCTCAGCAGACCCCAGTGTCCCCTCTGCTGTGCCCAGCTGGCAGAGGAACCCACCCAGGCAGGTGCAGCTGGAGTGGCTCAAAGCACAGCAAAGCTAAGCTTGTCCACGGTTTTTAGTGCTTTTTATTTCCAGAATGAGCCTTATTCTGTCTTGCTCACACAAATGGGACAACCAGCACACTGAAACCGTGTCAGGAAAATCTCTCCTCACTGGAACCCTGCAAATACTGCCCTTCCCCTCGGTACCTATCAGGGAACATTCTCTAATTTCCCTGCAAGGATTGATGGAAGGGGCTGCAGAATGTTATCTACAGGGTCTGAAACCCATCATTTAATGCAATTTAAGGTGGTTCAGAGTAAGCATTTCCCTCTAATGTCACGCTGAGAAAATAAGGTCCCACCAGACATTGAGCAGATGTTTCTGTAATTGAGTTTGGATAGGGGGATTATTTGACTTGAAGCTCCCAAACACGTGTAGATTTCTTTTCCTCGGGAGAGACACTAATCCAAATAAACAAGGAGGGACTGAGGAAGTGACAGCAGAGAGCACTAAAGAACATAAAGGAAAGAGGAGAGCTTTCCCTTGCTTTTCCCTGTCCTGGCTCTCCTCCTCTCCCCCTGCTCGCTGCCTCTTCACCAGCCAGGCCCCAAAACTGGGGTCTTCACTCAGGTTAGCACAAAAATGGGAGATTTGGGATCATCCTGAGCCCTGAGCACATCGCTGCTGCCCTGGGGAGGCTCCGAGGGGACAGGGCTGTGTGCCAGGGGGACAGCAGGAGGAGGAGAGCCCAGGAGATGTTTCTGGAGCTGTCACTGCCCACAGAAACGCTGTCAGGCATCCACATTCCTGTCTGGCTTTAATCACATGCTCGGAGATCTCTGCTGTGCTTTTCTTTTTCAATAATTAAAGCAGAATGATGAAAAGTCAGACCAGCCTGCAGAGATCCCTGAAGACACTGTGACCCATCTTTCTGCCTTTTGGAAGGATCCAGACCTGGATCCATCTCCTCCAGCTCAGCAGCACTCCACAGACCCACATGAGGACCTGGACCCTGTGCACAGGCAGTAACGAGCACTGTCTGAATTAATTGTGCAGTGTTTTCCTGTAGGGACACGCATTTTGGGTTATGTCTGATATCTGGAGCTCTCTCTCCTTATGGCCAATACATTCTGTGATAGGCTGGTTAAAGAGGCAAGATTATTATTTTTTTAGCTACATATTTGACAGATATTGGGAACAGAAAGAAATCTAATTACTTCCAATGAAGACTGGAGGCCCTTGTTTAATCTCTGAAGGTAAATTCATGTTGAAGCTCCCTGACCCCAGGGCAGGAACACTCGGCTGTGCTGTTTGGAAAAGCCTCATCATCATCATCATCATCATCATCATCATCATCATCATCATCATCATCATCATGGTGATCCAGCCCTGATGGGCACTGGCACAGAGCCCCAGGTGGCCCCAAAATCCTGTGCAAAGTCCTTCCCCCTGTGCTGAGGGAATGAACTCAGGTCTTTGTCTGCAGCCAAGAAAGCAGGGGCTGCTCGTGTTCCACAAACCCCAGGAGGGATCAACGCAACCAAATGTTGGATTTTGCCTTGGCAGAGGTTTGTCCCACTGGGCTGTGTTTGTCCCCAAGGGATCAGCCCTGGCAGGGAGGGCACAGGGCTGGGCTGGGCACACAAACCCTGCTCCTCTCTGCTCCCTGCTCCTCTCCTCCTGTCACTGCAGCCACCCTGCCTGTCACAGCAGGGCTGCTCTCCCCAGGGAGCTCCTCAAACCCTTCTGTCAAACAGCACCCAATTACCTCAGGTACCAGCATAAAGAATTGTGCTTTCTATCTCTCTTATGTCCAGGGATGGGATTCCTCTGCCCAGGAGCACCTTGAAAATCTCAGAATCCCAGAATGGTTTGGGTTGGAAAGGATCCCAAATCCCACCCAGAGCCACCCCTGCCATAGCAGGGACACCTCCCACTGTCCCCAATGTCCAACCTGGCCTTGGGCACTGCCAGGGATCCAGGGCAGCCACAGCAAATCTGGGCAACCACCTCAACCTCTCTGACAGGCCCAAAGACAGCAGCAGGGGCTAAAATCGAGCTGAGCTGAGCCCCCAAGGGTGCAGCAGCTGCCAGACCCCGGCCAGGGACACTGAGGGAACAATGTCACCATGGGCAGGGCT
>VXBI01008192.1:17807-31973 GCA_013397375.1 Toxostoma redivivum | reverse complement strand
AAAAAAAAAAAAAACGAACCAACTTTTGATGACTCCCACTCACGTTTTGTGGTACAAAGCATATGAAATATAGGAACAGACAAGGGAAAACAATTACTTAGGTGAGATCAGGAGCTCAGGGAAGGAAGATTAAGTCATCAGGAGGTTAGATCCTGTCCATAAAAAAATTAAAAAAATGAAAAATAAAAAGAGTGGATTCTCTAACACAATTGATTTGAGATTTTGGGATAATAAATGGGACTGCTATGGCAAAAGATATCTGTTCCATTAAGATTTGATTGATATTCACATCTCAGGAGGCCCAGAAATTGGGCTAAATCTAGATATGTATGGAAGAGCACTGCTGATGGAAGTGCATGCTTCTTAGTCCTCCAGATTGTGTCTGTCAATGTTTAACCAGCACAAGTCAAGCAGCCTGAGACTGTCTTTAAAAAGCAGAGAAGTTGAGAACTTGGAGTGATATCTGTCTTTGGAGTGAACCAACACTTTGGAGCTGGTTTGGCACCAAATGGTTACTGAATGTATTTCAACAGCAGTAGAAACAGCAGGGGGAAAAATGGCTTTATCCACAGGTCCTGAATACCTGCCCTCAGCATTAATATCTATATCAGTGTCACATATTGTCACAGGAATTTTACAGATAATCAGCTAGAAAGTCCTCCAGACAGCACAATTGGAAACATGAACCTTTAACTGCATAAAGCAAGATTAGGATGCCTCAAGTTTTTTGTAGCACATTCGAAAATATCTAGGACCATGTTCTTGTATATAAGAAAATAAAAATAGGTGTTTACCAACCCTCCCAAGCAGGGGCGGCCTCTGCACAGCAGGCAGCTCTTTCACTTTTCTCCTGAAAATGCCAATACAGGGATTATATAAAGGAGCACAAAGTTTCTCCCTCCCAGAGCATAAACAGATATGAGAAGCACACAAGAGAGAGAAACTCTTCCACATCAGACACTTTTAAAGAGTTGGATTTTGAGAGATCTGTGAAATCACAGAATATCTGAGGTTAGAGAAGACCTCCAAGATGGTCAATTCCGATTTTGACCAATCTCCACCTTGTCAACCAGAGAAGAACACCCAACACCTCCCTGAGCCCACTACAAGCCTTGACATTTATCTAAGTGAAGAAATTCCTTCTCTCTTTACGCCCTGCTAAGAGAACTTAGCAGGTAGGAGGGGAGATAAACCAAAACCGATTGAGATTAGAAAAAAAGCATAATTTGATTTTTTTTTTTTTTTTTTTTTCTAGTGTGCAAACAAATCATATCAATTCAACATGCATCCAGTTCATGTCTGTCATCTGCAAAAGTAATTACTGGTAGTGGCCACACTGCTGCTTTGAAATGCTACAGTGCACAGGAGCTCCTGTAGGAAAACTCCAGAATATTTTACCTGTCTGCTTCTTGCTAACCTCTTAGGCAGAGTCTTTAAACACAGTTCCAGAGCAATGCAAACAGCAGTATATCAAAGGATTGGAGGAGACTGTGCTGCACATAAAACACAGCTTGGAACTGACAGAGAGAAAAATTGGAAACAACGATTCTCTGAGCAAATAATCTCAACTCATGTTGTTTTCCACCCCTGCAGTTCTCATTTGGGGAGAAGCCAAACAAGCTAATCTAACAGATGTCTGTGCCACTGATTTGAAGTCAAAGGTAGGACATTTCCAATATCCATCTAATTCAAAGAGGGAAGGTTTCTGCTGATAGCCACAGAGCAGCACTGAGCCAGTGCTCTCCCTCTAAACAGGCAGGCAGGTGTTTATTGCCCTTACACAGCACTGACCTTTGTGATTCTGAGTGACTTGATGATTACTGCCCTCAGCAAAGCTCCCATTATTAGGGGTAAACTACACTTGTTTATTTTTTTATTTTTAGTTTATTTTTTTATGGTTTAAATTTCCATTTTACAAGTAAATGGAAGCCATAAATGAATGTTAATTTTGGTAATCAGCAGTTCAGCATTCAGTAAGAATCCTTCAGAGATCATTTCAGGTAGAGTGATATTCATGATTTAGAGATTTAAGTCTGGTACAAAAGGATATGCTAACAAACCTATCCAGATTTATGAAAAAAATAAATCCAAAAAAACCACAAACAGCAAACCATATTTTGTTCACATGGCTACAGTTTAAATAAGGCTTCCTGGCCAGGTTCTGTCAAACCCTTTTTCTGAATCAAAACTTTCTATTAAAACAGCGTAACACTTCAGCACTTTGCTTCTGAGCAAAGCCTTTGGGATGTGAATTAAATATAAACTCACAGCTGAGCATGCCCTGGTGACTTCTGTAGCTTGAAATCACAGCTCTGAGGAAAGTGTTCATGTTCACTTTGAAGTGCCACGACTTGAAACGAGGGATAACAATCTAAATAAGAACACCTTTGCTTTCTTGATCAAGGCACACAAGGAAGAAGAAAGATAAATCTGATACAAAGAGAGAAGCAGCATTTGATTTTCACTTTGGAATTAGCCATGGCTAAAACAGGCGTTCTTTCTGGAGACAGAAGCCACTACTTCCTTGCTTGTATTCCTTCTCCCCTAGGCACACTGGAAATCCCATATCTTCTTTTGCTTGTGTCCTTGATACCCTTATTTATAAAGCCTGTTTTTTGAGAGTTCTTTATGCCTTAGAAATATATATTTGTCCAGCAGGGATTCTTGCATGGATTTTTTTTTTCTCCTCCAGACTAAATCTTAGACTTTCTATAGGCACTTGATTTCGTGCTTTTGGTTGGTTTTGGTTGGTTTTTTATTTTCTTCCTTCATATGACAACGAAGTTGGGTGGATGTTAATTAACATTGTTTGGGAATTCTAAAATGATGAACATGCTGTTCACAGAAAGGGAAGAGGCTATTCAACAATGGGCAACCTCATTTATTAAAATACATTGAATTCTCTAAGTAATAATGACAAAAAAGTGTCTGGCATTGTAGAGGGAGCAAAGAAAGAAACCATGATGAATTGAGGCATTACATATCTCTAATGTTCTTTTCTTTGTTTATGTAGCTTTTATTTGTTTATAGGCCTTTTTGAATGTATGCCATGTCCAAACTAAGAGAATGTAATTAAAAGAGAAGAATCTTAAGAAGAAAGGAAAAAAAATTGCATGACCTTTAAAAGACATTTCTGCCTCAGATGCTGATCGACAAAACATTCTCGCATTCTTATATATTTACATGGCCTCAGGCAGTTCCAATACAGAATTTTCCGTGCTGTGTGCTTTCCTACAAATCAGTAATTGAGGGTTGTTGCAGTGTACAAAGTCACAGTAATTTAACATTTTCTGTAAATGCCAGCAGAGGTTTATTCAGTTTCTGCAGGTCTTTTACACACCATCTACCCCAAAACTGTGATGCTACAGGAAACCACCAGGAAAAGCAACAGAAAGCCCCCTGCTTGTTCCAAATTTGAGGAAATATGCTTTAATAACACAACAGTGTTGACAAATATCAATAGCATTAAATTAGCTACTGATTAATGACATTATTTAGTAGCCTTGACAACAGCAGAGAGCATTTGAGGTTTTAGTCACTTATCCAACCCAATCACTTACCCATTATTTAAATCCTGTATCTGCTGAGAATAACAGTTAAGTGACCCAAAATTTTTTCTTCACATCCCAAAAAAACACCTATTCAAGATTTCACAACAATAACAAAAAAATAATTGTGTTAACTGAGAACATAAATTCAAAACACTGCTTTTCTTACTTTTTGAAGGTTTTTGTGGTTTTTTTTCCCCCACAGAAATAGTGACATTTACATTTAAAATAAAATGAGAGTGGATACTTCTCCTACCAACAGAATTGTGACAGCGTGCTTGGTGTTTTTCTCCCTTCTTCACTTGAGGTGTTGCATCATTTTCTAATTACCTCTTCAGCCTGCGTTTTTATTCCAGAGGTTTAACTGTTTTCTGCACCTGACACATACTGGTTTGTACATTTTTGACTGAATCCTGACAAATATTTTCCCCAAGTGGCACTTTCTGTGTTATGGTCCTTTGCTTCTCATGAAATTTCAAAGATGCCTACGTGTGCTTCTCTGTTCAGGGATATTTCATAGTGACAGATATTTTTGACAGAATAGATGAGCAATAAACTACTCAAACTGTTAAAGGCTCAGCAGCCAGGTTTGTATTTGCTTTCACAGTGGGTTAACGGTAAAGATCTTGATCCATTAAAGAAAAATGTTTCAAAATATCTTGCTGCTGTCCTCTCTGAACCATCCTTCACTCTTCATTCATCAGTGGTTTTCAGTTTGCTTTACTTTCATTTCCTATATGTATCCAATGGCACTAGGGGTAATGTTTATGCCATTAAATATAATTACTTAAATATTTAAACAGTGATAGACACATTTATTCTAGTAACAAACCTATTCAAATAATCAAGAGAACATTACAATCCGAGTCAAGTGTTATTTGGTTTCCATATCTCTTAAGAGAGACAGTGAAAGTAAATGAAAGGAAAATCCATTTCTACATTCCTGTTTGAATAGAGCAGTATCCTCCACAGGTTAAATCAGTATTTAATGGATATATTTCATTTCTTCTTCTCATTCTTGTACAGTTCATATTTCCCAACCTCCTGGCTTAATTTTGATTTTAATCCCATGGCATCATAACATTAAAGAGAAAATTATAATTGTGAAAGACATTCACTAAAAAAATATTCTATTTGTATCCTAAGATTGTTACACAAGACAAAGATATTGATGCTGATTTGGATCTCCTGCAACTTTGATCACTACACCTATCTGATTTAAGATACAACATGCAGTTTAATAACTAGAAAGCATTTGTTTGTAAAATTAAGACATGAAACTGCTTACAAACATGATTTAGTGGCATGGGAACAGACTTCCTTTTGCATGACTCCTAAAAAATCTGTAGTGTTATAGAGAAGGCTCAATCCTAAAAACTAGGAGCTGTTCCTAAAGCCCTAATCTTCCTTTAAAGTGGTATTACATAAACTTAGATAGCCCAGAATTGAGAATCATGGCCGCAGGGAAAATTGCATGCAAACCAAAATCAAAAGCAATTTCCATGATTAAAAACAAAATAATTTTGTAATTCATTCAAATAGAGATCAGTATTTTAAAATCCCAATTTAAATGTTTGGTTGCAGTGAGGACAAGTAGTTGACCCGATATTTTGCTAAAGAGACTTAGATCCCACAAAAAATAAAGCTGGCTATGAGTTTGTAAAGAACTTTACATTTTCCTGCATTTTGACCTCTTTCTCTCTCATTTTCTCCTCCCCTGACTCTTGATACAAAGATGACACAGCTGTGTCATTGTTGGAGCCCTGAAAACTGAGAATTCTGAACTTTCTGTGCTAACAGGCACTGACCCCCAAGAAAACACTATTTTTGACCTAAGGACATGGAGAAGGCTTCCAAAATTGAATTATAGAAGTAGGATCACTGGTGAGTAGTTTGCATAGAAATGCATAATATCACATAGCAAAAAAGTTAGAATTTGAGGTTTTAGAAAATAGCAATATGTAGAAAACAAGATGAAGATTTTGAGGTGGATGTTTCTTTCTTCCTCACCTTGTTCTTCACAGGACTAAGTGGGATTTTANATTTGATAAACTGACTCCACAGCAGGAGGTTTACACCCCTGTCCTGGCAGCTGTGCCCCACAGGAGCACTGTGGCAGTTTAATTCAGAGCTTTGAAGGACAGAAAATACTTTTACCTTTTAGTTTGCCCTGTTGGGCAGCACAGTGGAATTAGAATCACGAATTATTTTTCAAACTCTCCTTCCCAGTGTTAGGCCTGTGGTATGGGCCTGTGCACACAGGCCTCTACAAGGCCTGGACTTCCTGTGAACGAATAAATGCCAATAAACTCACCTAAAGAGTTTGAATATAACACCCAAGGCTTGTAACTTGTAGTTAAGCGACTGCTGATTGCATTTTGTCAGCTGAGAATTTGGGTGGGGTAGAGGAAATTGCTTGCACTGTGTTGGATCTCAGGAATGTGGAGTTTTCTGGAAAACACTGCTCTGGAGCTGAAACCTTGGAGAAGGCTTGGAAATATGAATAATGAGTTAAAAATCACAAATGTGTCGTGGGTGAGATGTGTGTGTTTGCACTGGGGGATGGATTTGAAATTTTAAGGTTTTATAGTATAGTGGTAGTTAGGGGACAAGATGGAGAATTTTGGGTGGTGTCTTTTCCTCTTGTTCATCTTCTTCTTTTCCTTTTCTTCACAGAACTCAGGCAGTAACCTTTGGATTGGTCAGTCAATGTCATTCTCAGGGGCGGGAGAATCTAATTTTGGGTTAAAAGGATAAATAATATAGGTGTAACACTTTTATTGGTGTGTTTAACTTTAAAAGGCCTTGAAGCAGGCTCAGCTGGGGCCATTTTTCCCTCTTCTAGCAATGAGCTAGAAGTGCTGTCATACTTTCTGTAATTCTTTATTAAGATATAATAAACATCCAAGTCCAAACACAAGAATCACCTCAATCTCCTTTCTAATAATCCTGGCTCAGAGAAAAAACAAATGAAACTAATGACAAACCAATAATAAGTGGTGCAAAGCCCAGAATACACCCCCACAGCACTGGGGCTCATAAGCAGGCCTTCAGTCCTTGGTTTCATAAACATGGACAAAATTTTCAGAATTTAGGTCTTAAGCTGCACCACCTAACACAAAATAAATCCAGCCATCTAAGCAGACAAAATCTAAGAGTCTCTCAGTCCTAAATCTTCCTTCCTTTAGAATTTTTTGAGTTAGGTTCAAATGAGTGCAAGTAGAAAATTTCTATTAATTACCATGAATCCATATATGTATATTTATTTCCATATATGTAGCTAGATATGCAAACTTTCTACAGGCTTAATGATTCTTTTTTTTCAGATCCTTTTCTTTTCAGAAATCTGTGAAAGATCTGAAAATTTTATCAAAAACTGTTAAAATTATTCTGTCTTATGGAGAGGGAATCTTGTGTGGATTTGGGGTGAAGTCTTTGTGGAAGTGGGAGGTGTGAGGGCTTTTTGTTGGTTTGATTTTGGTTTGGGTTTTTTTCTGAAGAAAAATGAATCAGAAACATAAATCATACAATTATAATATTTATATATATAGTATCATTATTAAACATGCTAATTGAATACCTTGATTGAAATTTTGAATTATTGAAGCTGGTAGAAGAATTTAAACTCTTGTATTGTCCTTGAAGCTGAATTGCAAGAGGAGTTGAAACTAGCTAATAAAACGCTTGCTCCTTGCATACATTTCAACTAAGATTTTAATGCTCCCACTCTGCAAATAAACCAACAGGAGTAATCTCAGGCATTTCCATAAAATCAGGAAAGTGTGGTACTAATTTACTGTATTTCATTTATGAGAAAATATGATCCTGTACTTAATATTCCGTTGATTTAATTTGCCTTATAAAGCAGGCACAGTTTTTCTGAGGCCAGCTCCCAAGCATTTCCCCTGCTGGAGAACATTTAGAAGTTTGGGGAACTTTTATCTGGAAAATGTCAGTGTTTGTGAGATTATCTGAGCTCCCCGTACCCACACACCCACAGAACCTGTGCAGGTGCCCAGTCAGGAATGGGTATTGAGGCTCTCACCTGTGCTTTTTGGGGTGTCTTTGTTTTCTCCAGAGGCTGAGGATATATTAATTTTTTCATGATCTCCTTCCCAGTTGAAACAGTCAGATATTTACTGCAGTGTTTGCTTTTGCTGAGGTTTTTCTGTCACTTATGAGGACACTTTATTTCTAGTTTTACCCACCATGCAATATTTTTTCCCTTCCCTTAGCAGCAGGTGTTACTCAGCACCCTAGCTGAGGTTTAGAAACAAGTGCATCAAAGGCATATGCATACCTGAGGACCTTCCAAACATTATCTCTTGGAAGATAAATTATCCAAAATAATTTAACTCTATTCAAAAATATCCAAAAATTGGATATGGAAATGTTTCTGGCAGAGGAATGGGGAACATGTGAGCAATTCACTGTAAGTGTGGCTGTGTAATAGCTCTTGTGTTGGGCACAAGGCAAGGTAAAAGCCCCTGAGCCCTATTTTGACACCCCCTCTTCAACATATTTTAAGTGCCTCCAACTGAAAAAGAGCATCCTTTGTGCCTGTGTCATGTTTGCTGGAAGAGAGAAAGGCTGCGAGCCTTTTCAGAGCAATTCAAGTAATTAATGTAAGAGAATCTATTTTTGTGTGGTGGTTAAGCATGTATTATGTGATGCCACCACCAGATTAATATCTAATAATAGCTGTTCTTTCCAAGCCTATAAGTACAGAGTACTGCAATTATCATACTAATAGGTAGTTTAAGAACTGTGTGCATTTTAATGTGCACCATTCAAATTAGATTCTTGTTAATTTTTGATAGGGTAACTACAAAGATCTAATTGTCCAGGAGCTGAAAAGTATTGTTCAAAAATCTAGAAAAAAAATTTAAAAAATGGAGGGGTATGTAAAAAATGAACATATTTTTACCACAGCAATAACCAAGGCAGGAGTGATAGGCGATATTATCTATTATCTATATCTATTATCTATTATCTATATTATCTCTGCTAAAAAGTTTCCCTCAGCATGATTTTGCACAGTGTTTCAGTTGGCTTGAATTTATATTTACTTAAGTTCAATTCCAAAGCACTTCTTAAAATCAGCCTTAGCAAAGGCAACTAAAGTGTAGGGACAATTTCCACAGAGTGAACAATATTTGCACAAAGGAACAAAGCTACAAAACTTTATTCTGAAATCAACTTATCTAGTCAGGAACTTTTATTTCAGACAAAGTTAGCTAGATTCCCCTGTATTTCACCCACTCACACTACCTGGCAGTCCTGAAGCTTTCTTTGGAGAAAATTTTGTTCACCAAAATACAATTTTAAGAGATACTTCTTGTAAAAAAGGAGTCCTTCAGTTCTCCTCGCTAATTGTGTTTCATTTTTAGGAAATCTCTTGCTTTCTGTGTCCCCATCAATAACAAATGCAGCACAACAGACTCAGCATGTCAGTCAGAAACAACAAAAAAAATCGGAGTAATCATCATGTCCTTCATTGACTGAAAAATCTAGATATACTGGATTTTTGGATTCAATCAGCACTAAGTGCTTCTATATGAACATCATATTTTTTCCTGATGTGATTGACTTTTATATCTTCTGCATTACCTGCCTTTTTCCAAACTCTCCTTTTCTCCACAAATATGGCTGCAAAAATATATTTTTATTGTTGGCCCACATGTTTTATTTGGAACAGCCAGAAAGAATTTCTAATTCCCTTCCATTAGAGCAGAAAGCTGCAATGTTATATACCCCACCTTAATCTGCCACCCATATAACAGTTTTTGAAACATTAAAAATAGACCTAAAATGAAAACCTTCATTAATGGCTCTTCTCCATCTGCATGTGTAAAAAATCTGTGAAAAAACCCATATTCAGCATTTTGGGTTTTTTGATGGGTTTTTTTTGTTTGTTTGTTTTTTGGTTTTTTTATTGTTTTGTTTGGTTTGGGTTTTGTTTGTTTGTTTGGGGTTTTTTTTGTGTTCAGTTGTGGGTTTTTTTGGGGGTTTTATTTGGTTTTGCTTACTAGGTTTTGTTTTGGGAGTTATTTGTTTTGGTTTGGGTTGAGTTTGGGATTTTATTTTATTTTATTTTATTTTAAGAGGGGTTTGTCCTAAGATTTTAAAGTCTTTCTCTTCCCATAACCTCAGCTTTTGTGCAGCACCAGACAAAAACTACCCAAAATGTTCACACTGATGGAAAATTACTTGAAATATACCTCAAAAAAGTCAATTCTTTTCACATATTTGTTGATTCTTGAGCCCAAAAATGCTCAAGAATGTGATTTCGATAATGTTTATGAAGATTTGGGATGGAAATTTCTTTTGATGCATTTAATTTTTTCACAGAATGGTAAAATTCTTCCTGCCTAGATCTTAAAGGAAGATATCAAGGATTCTCTTTCTGGAACTGTGTGTGTGCAAGTATTAAATACTAAATATATCTTGGAGGCCTGTATTTTGTGGTACACTCAATACCCTTTGTGTTTCTGTTTTCCAGGTCAGTAAAGAAGTTTTCACAGCAGGGGACTCAGAGCAGAATTCAAGGCTCCACGTTTTCCCCACCCTTTTTTCAGTCACTTGCCTGGCTCCTGTACCTAAAATTTGATTAATTTACACCTCTGTAATTGGAAAAATGCTACTGCCCTCTTCCAATAAACATCACCTTGTTTCAAGAGGTCACTGAAACTCCAAATTGGCACATATCACTGTAAAATGCTTCAGGAATACAGAAAAAAAATATTTCTATGCTTTCATGCATTTAGAAATTCCTGTGAGTTTTGCTTTAATTAATTTAACAAGACATGAGACCTGTGGAAGGCTTTTTTTTTTTGGTTGGTTGTTTTCTAAAGAAAGACCTATATACAAAGATGTCATCCATGACATTTAGGCATGGAAGACCATAATGGGTTTACCTGGCCCATCTGCCACCTTCTCAAGAGTAAAATTATCATATCCAGCAATTCAGTAAACCTGGATAACTGGTTAACTCCAATTCATTTCAAAAATCAGAACAATAATTTAATATTTTCTTGTTCTGGGTGAACCATTTTTTTCTCTAGAAACAAACAAACAAACCAAACAAAATCAGAGTTGCACTAAGTCTAATTTAAATTTCTTCAATGGAACAGAAATAAAGGGGACTTAATTTTTTGAAATCTGGGCTCTTAAATACTCTCTGCATTAAATCTATCTCTGTATTTCACTCCTACCCTGTGGGAGAGTAAATAATTCTTACATCTGAAGTCTGCCTAAGATGCTTGTTTTCCAGACTGCAGTTACAGATCCTGCCACAGGTCTCCATTGAACATAAAAAGCATCCAGTTACCAATGTTTCAATTCAACACAAGTGAATTTTCACCTCTTCTAACTATAATTATTCCATGCAGTTACATTTTCCATCCTTTTTTCATATATTCAGTCAAAAAAATTTCCGGACTTAAATTTCCTTTTCACCATGAATGTCCTCTTCAAATTTTCATTTTACCCATGAGAAAACAGCTGTAAAATTCTGCCTTTCTGAATAAAGACTGTTTATAAATTTCTTTCTGGATAAAACAGTGGACAAAGTCCAGAGAAGTTGAAAAACAGTTCCAATACCTATCTGAAATACTCTGATTTTTATTGTTAGAAAAACTTCATCTTCCTCTATGCTTTGTTATAAGTAAAATACATTAATGAGTGCTGAATAAATTTCCAAATATTTTGGAAAAGCAATTTCACTGTTTGCTATGCTTGGCATAGATAATATTACAGACCTATGCCAGTCTTTCCATTGAAATTAAAAATTTCCCAGCAATTTATAAGCAGAGATTCTTATCCTCAGAGTGAGCACATTAAGACTTTTCAAAATGTTTTCATTCTGAGCAAGAAAATTTAGGCAATTGCTTTAGGAAGAGAAGGAGAAGTGAAGAGGATGAAGTGGTAGCACAAATGAAATGTCTTCAGCTGCATAAGTATTTTATAGAATTTTCTAGACTTTCCTTAAATCTGAGAATAATCAAGAGATCTGTACATGTGTGTTTCAATACCAATTTTCTACACTTTTGTTTGAGAACTCTATTGAAATTATAACAATTCAAGCAATTTTTAGAAGCTCTATGACCAAAAAAATAGTATTCAGGAAAAGAAACATAACCTTCTATGCTTAATGTACGGGTTGCTATAAAAGGAAAAGAATATAATGTAGGTAGAAATTGCTCGATTTTAATTAATGCCTGCAAGAATAATGAACAAATGCCAAAAAAAAAATAAGCTTATCCAATCAATTACTTTACCAGTCTGCTCTGTAACAGGGATGAAAGATGAATCTGAAAGCTGAAAATATTACCAATGGATATTACTTTTTCCTAATATCACAGCTAATTCTAGTACATTCATATTCAATAGGATTAATATCTGTAACTCACTGCATTTGATTGTGTAGCCATGACACTGCTTAATAACTAGAGTGATAGCTGAAATGTGTGCTTTATATTTAGCAGAAATCTATTTTTTCCTTTGGTTTTTTGTTTGGTTTTTTTTGGTAAGTGTTTTGAGTCTTTTTTTCTCTTTCATTTCTTTTGTGTTGTTGGGGTTTTTTGGGTGTTTTTGTTTTTTGTTTTTTTTTTAACAATAAGACTTCTGTGACGATATACAAATTTCCTGACTAGCAAGTTCATCTTCAGGAGTGAGCAGAAGTACAGCTGTGAGTTACCATCAACGAATAACAAACAATATCAGAAAGATGAGAATTCATCACCCCTTGTCATAATGCTCTTAATTTCCTTATGAGGCAGGGAAAATAAAACAGTGGCATTTTGAATCCCAGTCTCTTACTAAACTGATCATCTTGGATCTGATGTCTGATGTTTTCAGACTCAATCCATAGAAAGATCTACTTTTTTTTTTTTTTCTTTTCAGATGACTGTAACATAATGGTTTGCTGGAAAGTGTAGAAATAATTTTGGCAAATGGAAAGAGAACATATGGTGTACAAATACGTAATTTTGCCATCCAGTATTTTTAAAAACATATTGTGCAAATTTCAAATGCATTTGACATGAACAAACAGTTTCAGAAATATCAAGTGATTAAATTTTTCTTTGTGTTTATAAGCAGATGAAAAGAAGAAGGAGCTACAATGGATCCATGTATCCTAGCCAAATAACATTTTCTGGAACTACTTTATGTCGAAGAGATTAAAGACCATGAAATAATCTGTGTTTGTTCTATTAAACATCAGGCAGCTGGGAAAGTTTTTCTAGCTTTTGCTAATTTCTCAGCCTGATTGCTATTTTTGATGTGCTAATTGTTCCAGAATAATAAGAAATCCCAGGAAAAGACTGAGAAACCTCAGTCCTTGGCAGTGCCTTTGGTGCCTTTTTTTTTTTTCCTACTGCTACAACTCTTGGTATCCCCAAGACATCAGGAAATCCAACCATGAGACACACAGCCATGAAAAGTCACATTTCTTTTACTTGACCACTTAGAGAACTGCTGTCTTTATTTTAAATTTTAAAATAAACAGGTTTAAAATTAGATTAAAAAAAAAAAAATAAAGATACCAGATATGTAATTCATATGCCCAAAACGTTTCCATGAGATAGCTACAACTTCTGTTACCTTTCCATACCAACTAAATCAAAATCACATCTAATACCAAACACCTCCAGGTAAGTAAATTTGTCCTGAAGATTAAATTTCCTCGTGTAGAATATCTAAAAGAAACAACTGAAATAGCTTTGGACTCAACAGGAAGGGAGCATAAGAGAAGCTGCTTTTAGGCAGATGTAAAAATATTAACAGCTATTTAAGAAGAAAAAATAAAGGTTAATCCAGGTAAAAATAAAAATTAAAAAATATATTTGTCAATCTTACTTTTCATATTGTATCTATTTCTTTGATAATTTTATTTGCCTTGTTTTCATATTTGTTTAATAACTGTGAGTAAGTGTAGAAGAAGATTTCAGAGTGGCAAAGCTGTCATTATTAATTACAAGAGATGTATAGAGTTAGGTATTCCCCAGACACAAACCTCATTAACCTATGCACCATCCCATTAACCTAAAATCAGAAACACTCATGAGTGCAGCCAACAAAAAATGGTGTTTTGCCTTTGGGCAATAAACAGCTTAAACAGATGAATGTTAATATTTTATTACAAATTTCCAGATGGATATCCTCCATTACCATGAATGCTGAGGAAAAAAAGAAAGACAGAATATTATTTCAGTGAAAATGGTGTTTGCAGGACCACAGCTTAAACAAATCTTTTTGATCATGTTCTTTTGGATAGCCAAAAATTGACTCACCACGAGTAATTTTAGCTATGTAAACATCAGTTTAATTGTCTCCATCTTCTCCACTCAGAATCAGAATATTCACTCAATGGGCTCCACCAGGACAGGTATGGATGTAAAATTTGTATATATGCAAGTAGAGGCCCCAGGGTGGAAAATCAGAATATTTTTGGCAGCCTCTTTTTCTCTTCAATAGCCAGTTATACCTGCATTGTACATGACACTCTGCTTGTAAATCTGTTTAGTACAAATTCATGACACTAATTTTAATGACTATAAAAGCAACTGCAAAGACAGAGAATGCGTAGCATCCACCCAGTATATTAAAAAAAAAA
>VXBI01008191.1:19469-34044 GCA_013397375.1 Toxostoma redivivum | reverse complement strand
CCCAGGTTTGTGGGATCCAGCAGAGCACTGTCCTGGCAGTGAGGAGAAACGGCTTTTGCCATTTTTTGGGTTTTTTCTGAGCCATCATTCCCCTGCTGGGCGGTGCTGAAGGCACAGCCACCCAGGGGGCTCTGCTGCTGACCCTCGAAATCCTGCAGGGAATTCCATCCTAGGTGGAGTGAGATTTCATCCGGTGTGAACTGCCAGCCAAACCCCAAAATCCATCTCCTCCTGCGGGAGAGGGCTGGCATTAACACAGAAACACCCAGGCTGGAGAACACCTGATCTGGGGTGAGTTTTTACATCTCTCACAGGGAGTGAAGGACAGAAATCCTTCACCTGCGCCTACGGAATGCACAGACACCTGGATTTGGGGCAGTGCCAGGTGTCTCAGCTGTGACAAATCTGGGTAGTTACAAGAATTACAAAAGCTCTGTTGTGAGGAGAGCTTTGGCACTTTTCCAGAAGCCCTTCTGTAATTTAAATTACAGAGAACCCAACTCAAGCAAGATTCCATTCCTGAAAGGGAGCCCCCAGTTCTCAACAGCTTCACAAACAGGATTTTTTTTTTTTGAGAAAAGGAAACCTGAGTCTCTCACAAACCCAGGCCTACTTAGCTAACACGTTTTGTTTCTTTTTTCCCTCCTGGTTGAAGCCAGAGTTCCAAATAACTCTGCACTTGTTAGCTGTTATCTATTGGCTCTTGCAAATTATTATTAATCACAACGATTTTTACATAGTAGAGTTTGTAACCACTTTTAACTGCTTCTGATGTTGTATAATTTTTCAGCTTTTTGGGGCCATCCTGGCCCCTGTGTAGCCTGTATGCTCAGAATGTAATTTATGGATGATATTTTAGCTTGTGGGCAGTGTGATAAATGTATATTATAGTTTTGGTTTTCGCAAAATATTAAAGTGGATGCTTTGTGTTGTGCATGATAATATTTTTTATTAAAAAAAACCCATAAACTTTTGTTTATAGCACAAACTTTTGCAGGAGTAACTAACTGACAGTAATGAGAGTAACTCAGACATATTTGTGAATTAGCTAATGCTGGTTTAAAGTACTTGTGGAAACAGTTAAAAACTGCCTGTGTGGTCAGAAAACCTTTAAAGAATGGATGTGAGGAGGGCCTTTAACCCTTTGAATATCAATAACTGTCCCTGCTGAAACCACGGAACTGTTGTGAGGAAGTGATAATCATGATTTGTGCACATACTCAATAAAGCCCCCCCCCAAAAAACCCGCAAATAATTAAAAAAAAAAAAAAAACCCCCACACAAAAGCTGATATTGGTTCACTTTTTTCGTCTCACTCAGAGTCAGGTTTGAATGCTCGAGAGATGGATTTTTTGTTCAGACTTGATTGTTTGTTAAATCTTATCTAAAGTACAAAGAGAGTTCAGCAATACTTCTAACTACCAGCTAAAAGTGAGAAAAGAGCTGAATCGAGCTAGGTACAAGGTCTTTTAAAGCTAAACAGTCCAATGAAGAGCTAACACCTTATTACTTACCCTTTTGACCCAATAACCAAACTCTGTGACCTGCAGTGCAGCACAACCAGAAACTACTGCCTGAAATCATGAAGAAGAAGGAAGAAGACAGAAAGAGGCAACACTCAAAATCCTCCATCTTGTCCCATACCTATTACTATATTATAAAACCCCAAATTCAAAACCTTTCACCGTGTGAAATCACACACTTCTATTCTAATTACACATCTGATTTTAACTCCATCACTCAGATTTGCAGCCTTCTCCAAGGCCCCAGGTCAAAAGCAGTGTTCTCCTGGGGGTCAGTGCCTGACAGCACAGAAAGATCAAAACTGATTATTAAACTTACTGAGATCCAGCACTCAGCCTCCCCAAAGCTCCAGAGAACGCTCACAGGAGTAGCAGCTGCACCTGCTGCTTTTGGGATATTCACTTTTTTTGGGATATTCACTTTTTTTGGGGATATTCACCATACACAAGGCCCCAGCAAGGCACTGTACTTTCTCAGCTCCTGATAAACCCATGTGAATGAGACCTGTCCATCCCCCCTGTCCCAAACCCCTGGGGAAGATGCAGAGCTCCAAGAGCTTCACCACCACGTTGCTGCTCATAAACATTTTGACTTCTCACCTTGAGCTCCTCCAGGACATCGTTTGTGCTCTCTGTGAGACCAAAAGCAGCCTGCAGCATGAATTGTTGAGTGTTGTTAATTACAATGAGCCTCCTGGGTTTTAAAACCACTTGGTGGAGCAGGCACACGTGTCAGCTCAGTCCCACCTGGGACAGGAGCGTGGTTCATCCCTCCTGACATCCTTGTCAGAGGGCACAGTGAACGAGCTGAGGTGGGAAATTTAAATTTTTCAGCCACGCTGGTACAGCCCAGGAGACCACTGTGGGCTCTGGGGTCTGCACAAACAGCAAAATTCCCTTTTCTGCTGCCAAAACACCAACCTGAGCAAGTAAAGTGTGCAGCCACACACGTGACTTGAATTAAGTTAACACCGACTTAAATTTAAGCTGGCTTAAATGACTTGGCCCACCTTTGGTCCAGGCAGTGTGTGGGGAAGGCGGGAAGCCAAGTTTGGTGAATTTCCCTGCAGAGGGCAGCCTGTCCTTGCCTAAGAGGGCTGACAGCCCCAAGAAATTGAACAGTGAAATGAAATTGATGGTGTTGAAAACACACAACCACGGAATGATTCTGTGCAGGTGTTTATTGAAGAGCTCTGGGAATCAGGGGTGCAGACCCAAATCTGACTCCCACATGGATCCCAGATGAACTTGTTTTTATACCCTTTTAATTATATAACTATGTATTAATTATTAAACCCATATTGTTCTATTGTATACTATATATATATAGATCTTATCCAAGCATTCTTGTAATTCTTGTATTCTTGTAATTTTCATCAGCCCCCCCAAATATTCTTTCTCATGATTCTTGTCATGATCACATTGTTTCATTCTTATTACGATTAAACAATAATCATTATTCAATTACCAAACAATGGTTACATTTAACAATCATATAATTTATCGTGTGATGATTACAGGTGTAGCTTCACATGATCTAGAAAGAAAACAAAGCTCAATATTTGTTCTCAGGGCCTGGTTCTCTTTCCCAGGCCTGCCAGACCCAATCTTCCTTTCCACCCCCGAATCTTCTCATGATTTTTAGAAACATTTTAACCCCATGCTCTCAGTGGGGCTGGAGCAGCTGGGGTGGGTGGGCTCAGTTTTTGGATCCCACAAACCAAGTTTTGATTTTTCTGTGCTTTCTGGCACTGACCCCCAGGAGAACACTGCTTTTGACCTGGGGCCTTGGAGAAGACTTCTAAATATGAATAATAGAGTAAAAATCATGGGTGTGTAGTGAATTAGAAGTGTGTGCCTTCACAGGGGTGATGAGTTTTAAATTTGGGTTTTTTATAGCATATTATAGGTATGGGACAACATGACGGATTTTGGGCATTGTCTCTTTCTTTGTTCATCTCCTTCTTCCTTCATCTTCATGATTTCAGGCAGTAGTTTCTGGCTGGTCAGTCTGAGCCACTCTAAGGGTCATGGGAATCTAGTTATTGGGTCAAAAGTATAAAAAATATAGGTGTTAATTATCTATCAGGCTGTTTAGCCTTAAAAGGCCTCGTAGCAGCTGCATCTGTGGCCATTTCCCTCACTTTTAGCAGGTAGCTGGAAGTGCTGTCCTACTCTCTGTGTTTTCTGATAAAATATAACAAACCTCCAAGCCCCAAACATGTTTCAGTCATGGTTTTGTCAATCCTGGCTCTGAGAGCAAACTCAGACTGACGACAAAGCATCTCCTTTATATACATCTCCTTTATTTATCCAGCATCTCCTTTATATACACCCCCTTTATTTATCCAGCAGACAGCAGGATGGGGTGTACATGCCTCAGAAACATCATGGGCCATGCACAGGCAGCGTCAGTCCCTGATTTGCTGCTGGTTTTGGGGCAGAAACACTGATTTCTCTACATCCTTCTGTAGGAAGGGAATGGTCAGCTGTCTGGGCTGTGGGATACAGAGCTGCTCAGCAGGCTGAGCTGGTGGCAGTGATGCCCTGGGTTTTAGCTTTTACATTTTTCAGATTCTCTGCTGCTCAGTGTGTAGCTCTGCAACTTCATGTTAGGTGTTAGTAAGGTCCCTTCTCAAGGTATTTAGACAAGTAAATTCCTTTCTAGTTGGAGAATCAAGGACAACTGGTACCTAAAAATCATAAACAACAGCAAGGGAAAGGTGGCAAGCAAAAGGCTGAGACTTCATAGCCTGGGGCTACGGCTGGACAATTGACCCTAATATATAAATGAATCAGAACTTATAAAAGTGTAAAGACTCATGGTCAGGATCCATCTTGGATTTGATTTGATTTGGGTGTAGCCCCAGCCGGGCTCTTGCACTTCCCAAGGTGTATCCTTTCATAAATACTGATTTTATTCCTTTTGCTCTGTGCGGTGTCTGTTCCAGGCCATCCTTTCCAGGCATCACCAGGAGCACTGCAGTGTGCTCCCTTGTTTAGGTGCAATGACAGAATTCCGAGCCTGCCATGAACAAACACCACGTGCCATCTTCTCGGGAGAGAGGGGAACCTCTCCTTCCTTCCTTCCTTCTTTCCACAGAGAACACTTCTGGGAGAATGCTGAAGGAAAATCTGGAGACCCCTCGAATTCGCATTTGACTGATTCCAGGAGGGTTCTCTCTGGTTTATAAAGTCCCCTGAAGACAGTCGACAGACAACAGCAGCACAAGTGTCCCTCTCACCTTATCCAGAATCGCTGGTTAGGACACCAGTGATGCACAGCCACATAAACACAGTGCATCCAGCCCCCACACAAGCACAGCTGGGATCCTGTGAGCATTTCACTCGTGCTCTGCTGGTTTAAATAAGCCCAGATTGGATCCTCTGAGCGTTTCACTCGTTCTCTGATGATTTAAATTGGCACAGCTCGGATCCCGTGAGCATTTCACTCGTGCTCTGCTGGATTAAATGGACACAGCTCGGATCCTGGGAGCATTTCACTCGTGGTCTGCTGGTTTAAATGGACACAGCTCGGATCCTGTGAGCATTTCACTCGTGCTCTGCTGGATTAAATGGACACAGCTCGGATCCTGTGAGCATTTCACTCGTGCTCTGCTGGTTTGAATGGGCACAGCTGGGATCCTGTGAGCATTTCACTCGTGCTCTGCTGGTTTAACTGAGCACAGCTTGGATCCAGTGTGTATTTCTCTAGTTGTCTCTTCGTAGTTTTATCCCCCGAGCAGCACAGGGGAGTTCTCCTGATGGAGGGATTATCATTTCCTCTGTTGCTGTAGGGTGAGAAGTCGTGGCTGAGCTCTGTGAGGTTGGAAACAACCCTTCCCTGTCCAGAGCCCTGCTCCAGGTGTTCAGCAGATAATGCAGGTGTGTTTATGTGCACATGCACAGGGATCAGCTGTGCTGTGCCTGGCTGAGTCCAGGTCAGGCTCACAGCGATTCTCCTTTCCCCTCCTGATCTGGGCAATTCTTTAGGGAACACTTACCTGGGTGACTGCTGGCTTCCCAGCATCCAGCTGCTCGTGGGCACAGGGATTTGGGGAACACAGGCAGCATGCTTTGGGCTGGAAGTGTTTTCTTCCCTCCCTGCACGTTTGTGCGCACTGGGGGATTGTCCCTGCTGGCGTGGGGAGGCACTGGGAGCTGCAGCACTGCCCTGGTGGGATGGGGACTCCTCACAGCACACTGCTGCTGGCTCTGCAGGGAGGAATTCATCACTCAGTTGCCATCCTGTCACCCGTTTCGGCCCAGCCCTGTGACACTGACTTGTCACACTCCTTGGGAGTGCCTGCTCCGTCCCCAGCCCTGCTCACAGCCGGATCCTGCTGGTCCTGGGTGTGGGAACTCAGGACGGCCCTTTAGGAGTCC
This sequence comes from Toxostoma redivivum, assembly GCA_013397375.1. Lineage (NCBI taxonomy): Eukaryota > Metazoa > Chordata > Aves > Passeriformes > Mimidae > Toxostoma > Toxostoma redivivum. Next base: position 28,135 of record VXBI01008191.1, on the reverse strand, counting down.
AGAGTTGCCAGGACCCTTATCAGGGGGCTTTGGAATCCAGGCAGGCAGCCAGAACCACCTGTGGGTTTGATTCTGAGCCATGGAGCAGGTTGCCAACTTTGTATGAGACTGTACAATCCACCAGAGTGTAAATGGTAGTTAGCACAGGGTGGAAAAGTAGATTTTAGGATTTTTGGGATAGGGGTTTATGGAGGCAAGATGGAGGAAATGGGGCGTGTTCAGTCCTTTCTTCTTCTTCTTCTTCTTGGTCTCCATTTTCTGCTGTGATGTGGACACTTTGGGTTGGTTAAAACAGAAGGTGCACTGCTCAGCACAGGTGACAGGTATTGGAAAATAATGGTAAACACGGAGTACGTAATTTGTAGTGTAAAAGATAACACCGCCCTGAGGGGGCAGCCAGTGTGCCATGGCTGCCTTGCTGAGCAGACCTCGGCTGGGCAGAGAGAAAATTTTATAGATAAGATTGAATAAATACTCCCTGAAGAACGAAAACCTGAGGAGCTGGGATTTATTCTCCGACGCTGAGGCTGCGGGCGGAACCTCGCACACATCTCGGGGAAGAAAAGTCCCAAAAGGGACCCCGAGACTGGGGAGGAACTCCCCTCACCCCAGCACCTGGCCAGGTCCAGGCTGTTCCACTGACCCCCATGCCCCTCCTGAAACGCCTGCTGGATCAACAGAAATGTTCCTGCAGTTTGAAATCTCTGGTAGACACTAACGCTTCATGCAATGTTGGCACACACATGAATTAACTCAATTTTTCAGAATCAGAGATGTCCTTGGGTATATCCTCTCCAAAGCTTCATAAAAATTCATATAAACTTCCTAAAACACCCAATTTTCACGGAAGCAACCATTCAGAGATCCTTTTGTTACACTTCATTCCACCAAAACCCAATACCAGGTGGAGTAAGACCCTGTGTGAAAAGGTTGCATTTTAAAAGACAGAATCTTTTTATTCCAATAAATAAAAACCTACTCTGGATTTAGCAATATGATTGTTACAAACCAGCTTCCCCAGCACCCAGATGGCAGTTCAAAATGCCGGGGTGAGCACAGCTCCAGAAAGGGAAGATGCCCTTTGAGAGAGCTGCATCCACCCGAATATTGCACTGCTTCAAAATCAAACTCTGCCTTTCCAAATGTCAAAGGCAACAATTCACAGCAAATGCCATATGGTGTGTTTGTTCTCTTCAGCTCCTCTTAGAACCAGCTGAAAAAGAAAGAATATTTCAGAGCTGAAATGTCTGCATGCCACACCAGTCAGAGCTCTCACTGCTCTCAGAAACTGTGGATGGTGGCATGAAATTGCTCAAAGGGACAGAATCCATCATTTGCAGTCCAGCCTCCAAAAAGTAAAATTCACTGACACTGTGCTGTGGTTTTACTCTGGGGTCTGGGTGGGGTTTGCACAGGGGAAACTTCCCAGGATGTCCCCAGAGCCCCTTTTAAAAGGCAGCTGAAGTTGGTATTTTTGTTCCTGTAATGAAGATCTGGTTAGTGCAGCTCCAACAGCTGCCGAGCCCCGGCACAAGTAAAAATAAACTGCAGTAAAAATAGGCACACACTTCTGACTGAGGAAGAACAATCACTGGGGCAGCCTCAGAACCACGTGAGGCTTCTTTTTGACATTTAAAGGAGTTTTTAAATCATCTTCTGATGGATTCCCGGGCTCCAGCTCGTGGCCAGTGGGTGGCTGTGATGGAAGCACTGATCCCTGCAAAGAGCCACCAGGAGCAGCTGCCAGAGCTTCAGGGAGGGATTTTTCTGCTCCCTCTGCTGCTCTTTAAGTAAAATCCAGAACAGCTGAGGCTCACATCTCTGAATCCAGGGTGTGGGATATAGTATTTATATATTGTATTAGTTATGTTATGTTATTTATATATTATCACTATTATATGTATAGATATGATATGATATGATATGATATGATATGATAAATATTATGGCATTGGCTTTTAGCAAATATTAGGGTGGACACTCTATGTGTGGTGTTGAAACGATTTTTGAAATACAGTTTTCTTTAGGAGTAACATAGGCTGATAAAGTGTCTTTGTAGTAAATAAACTACCTGCTTGGTTGGATAACACCCAGTGAAGACACCTGCTACTGATACACCAGCTACCAGCACCAACCATCTGCAGAAATTGAAGACCACAGCCCAAATTAAGACTGATAAGAAAAATAAATTAAAACCACTGCCAAGAAACACACATGCTCTAAAAAGGTGGACTCAAGAAGTGGCCGTGGAAAACAGTTCTTGGAATATGGAAAATAGTTTGAAAATGTATGATGGGTCTATGAATATGCAACGGAGTGCAGATGATGGCAAAGCCCAAATTCCCTCCCTGTGACCCTGAGCGCTCACACAACCTGAACCAAGGGCCAAAGCAAAGCTGTGTGAGAAGCAGCTCAACACCAAGGAACCCCAGAATGCAAATATTGATGTGATGCAGGACTTCATGTCCACACTTCAAGGTCTCTTCCAACCTGAGTGAATTCTGTGACTTGCAGAAGAAACCTAGACACGAGCACTGGGGAAAACACCTCACAATAAAAACAAGAATAATTTATAAAATAATTACACACACTGCCACGCAAGGAAGGCTCAGGCCTTACATTTTATTTCTGTAAATGAGAGACAGATCTGGCTTGTGATCAGCTAAGCACACTCAGGTAACAAATTAAAGCCATCCCTCTTATCCCCTTTTCCCAGCGTGTGACGCTGAGGTTTTAGAACAACATTAAATAAGAGCTCACAAAGCGAGATGGAAAAGCTGGAGCACGCTCCCTTCGCTTGTTGCAGAGTCAGTTTCACACTTTAATTTGGGCCCTCAAGCAATACTCAAAAGCAAAACTGTTTTTTTTCGTGGCCACAATAAACAGTCCTCTGGAGAAGCAGTACCAGCCCATGGGAAATGGCTTCTGGGCTCAGGGGACGTGGCCACCCTGCCTGGCGAGGAGAGTGACCAGGATGGGTCCTGGTGTCCATGCCCACGGCAGCAAGGGCTGTTCCCTGTGCCAGGAGAGCTCCCAGAGCCTGCTCTGGCCCTGCTGCTCCCACCCGTGGCTCGGAGCTCTGAGCAGAGCTGGCCCCAGCGCTGCTCCTGTCCCGCCACGGCGCTGCTCTTGGAGCCTGCGGGGCACAGCCGAGGCTCCCGCTGCCTTCCCCTCCCTTGGCATGCCCTCCCTCGAGCCTGGCAATCCCAAATCCAGCCTCTGCTGGCTGCCCAGCCAGGCCATGGGCTGCCAGGGCTGTGAAAGTGCTGAGCTTCAGCTGAGGTATATCAATCACCTGCAACACCCCAAACCTCTGTTTCTGCCCCGCTTCCCCTCTCTAAACCACTCTGGGGGACACCCACATGCTCAAAGACCAGAGAGAAATGGCTTTGCCTTTCTCAGCCTTCCAGATGCCTTCTCCAGCCCTGCACCTGGACTTGCACCTCGTCCCACCCCATCCTCACACCAGCGCTGCTGACCGCCCGGAGCAGCGGCGTTTCCATCGCCCTGGAGTGAGATCTTCACAGCAACAACACTTTTTTGGGCTTGCCAAGGCCTACTGCAGCTAAGCCTGGGCCTGGTCCCAGCAAGAACAGAAACCAGGGCTGCTGTTAGTTATCTGAGCCCCACGTGGGTTTTCTTCACACCTCGGAGCGTTGAGCGGATTGCTTGCTAAAAGGGCAGAAATAATTCACACAGGAGTAGCTAAGTATGGGCCTTGCAGTGCTAAACACGGCAGTTTCTCCTTTAGAAATGTAAGAAGTGCCACTGTGCCAGGCAGCACAGCAGCAGGATGGCGAGGAGAGCAGAGACTGTCTTGTATGGCACTATTTACACATCTCCCCTTTAAAAAGCTGCCCAGTTGGGTTAAATACAAGTATAGAACATTTCTTCCATATACAAACTCTTGTTAGCGGATTAATTATTAAGGTGCTCAGAAGTGTGGATGAGAACAGAAGTTAGAGTAGATCAGCTGTGTCTTCACCTATTTACACACAGTTGGCTGCTGACACCAGCATCTTCCACAGAGGCTGGGAGCAAAGCTACGAGTCTAACACCACAGGAGCTGCAGCTTCCTTCACGAGATCTCTGTCAGAAGGAAAACCAGCAGCCCTTTAGTTCCTTTTCCAGGAGCAGAGGCGGTCGCTGGGTCCGTGTGTGGCTGGTGGAGCCGGGCAGCACTGTGCCATAGGACACCCAGTCCCCAGCTCTCAGTGCCGCCCTCAAAGCTGGGATTTGCTGGGCTGGACTCGCAGCACCAGGGTGTCACACTGAAATGCATCACTTGGGCCCTCCTGAGTGCTTGGAGAGCTCAGATCCCCGTGCATCCCCTGCTGCACCCCGTGCAACGGAAGGGAAGGTTTTGGTGTGAGAAAACACAAACCGGCAAAAATGCACTTAGCAAAAATTTTGTCTTCTCCTCAGGAAAAAAATAAAATAAACGAATCCCCAACGGCCCATACTTTGTAGGTCAAATTTCTTCCCCGTTAACATTCTCAGAGAGTTTTTATTTTTTGTCTGATGTCCAAAGTCTACCTCTAGTTCCATTCTCTGCTGGCTGATGGCTGGCATCACTTTATTCCATACCTGTACTCACACAGGTGCCTCAGAGGGGCTCAGAGTCCGGCGTTTTGGGAACCTGTCCAACCAGGAGGGTATCTGACCATACCGAAAATGCTAATTTTGTCCTTGTCATTCCAAGTCGCTATAGAAAAAGAAAGAAATTGATCTGACTACTGTTTGTAAACCTACCACGTACTGTCATTTTTCCCCTCGTACACTGAAGTTTCAAACAGGTCCCAGAGATCGCAAGGCGAGATTGTTAAGGCAGTGTAAGAAACTCAGTATTTCAGTATTTCCTATTTAAACTCATTCCCTCGCACCTCCCGATCCCCTTAGAAGCGCTTCTAAGGCATCCAGAGGGGCGCGTGGTTTGTGCTTGCCTTTCCCCAAGAAGGCGTTTGGTGCAGAGTGAGAAGGGGATGCTCAGCGGCCGAGGGAGCCCCGGGCAGTGCGAGGAGCGGGAGGAGCAGCGGGGCTCGGCGGCTGCCGGTCCCTCACCACCGCTCCTTCTGGAACACCTCAGCCTGCACCATGTCCCCGGGGTGCTCCGAGATGCACGCCCCGTTGATCTCGTTCAGCTTGTTGTCCGGGAGGTCCTCGGGCTTTGTGCAAAGCTTCAGAGCCCTGGAGATGAAGACGTCCAGGTCGAAGTCGGCGTCGGTGTCGCCGCTCACCGGGGCGGGCTCGGTGCGCAGGCGGTGAGGGGAGGAGGGCAGGCTGCGCTCCCGCATCTCCGGCAGGGAGCCGGGGCACTCCAGCCCCGCCTGCGTGCTCTTCACCCACTGGGCGATCTCCAGTAACAGGTTGGACGGTTCCTCTTCCAGCGACAGCTCAGCTGCGGGCGCGATGGTCGCCCTTTTCCAGTGGGATAAATCCAAGATCAGCTTGGGCTCGGAGTAGTGGTGGGGCTTACTGTCCCTCCACAGCAGTTTGTCCAGGTAGGAGGGCGATCCCACCTTGTAATCACACGACTTCCCGCAGTCGGCATCGAACACTCGGTCCATGGAGGAGTGGGACAGCTCCAGGAACCGCTCCGAGCTGCTCTGCGAGTATTTCCGCGGGTCCACCTGCGCCTCCTCGGCCGCGGGCTCGGACCCGGCGCGGGGGTCCCGCTGCACCTCGTCCATCTCGTGGGGCTTGTCGTGCCTCCAGTCCAGGTCGGACGAGAGGCTGATGTGGTACCTGCCAAAGGCACGGTGTTAGACACGGGTCTAGAGGGCAACGAGCCCCCCCAGCTCTACCCCACAGCCCTGCCCCAGCTCTGCCCTGGAAGGGTGTCCCTTGAAAGGGTCGTGATTTGCTTATCCCAATCCTCCTGGAGAGCTTTCCCTCAGCTGGGCACATCTCCTTTGTACGGTGAGCCATCCCAAGGGTCTCAGTGACCCCACCATGCCTCAGTGCCCGTGGTAATCTTTAACAGCCCGTTGGTCTTTCCCCCTTTTGTGCCACCCTTGCTCTCCCCCATAAAAACCCAGCTTTCCCCCCGTTCAGAGGGGAGCTGTAGTTCCTGGCTCCCTTCACAGAGCTGCTGGACAATAAAGGAACATCTTTGGAATTTGCCATGTGACATTTCTGTCTCTGTATCCCTGGGTCAGGCTGGGATGGCTTCACAAGCAGAGCTGAAATCACTGAGCTGAAATCACTGATCAGAGCTGATCACTTTTGGCCACAGGCCACCACTTGCTGAGGTTTATCCAGCGGTTAGGAGACCTGCCAGAGACCCCCTGGAAGGCAGTCCCTTGTGGGACCCTCTCTCTGGGAAGGTTGCTGCTTTCCAGGTCGGATCATCAGACCTCCAGGGACCTCCCACAGCCACCACACACAGGCACCAGGGCTCTGCTGGCAGCAGCAGTGCCCAAAACAGTGCCTGCACTGCTGATTTAACATCTTGCTGGCAGCAGAGATAACCTTCTTGTGTGTTAAAATGTCAGGGGGGTGAATAATTTATTGAGAGTTGGACATGCAGGAATAAGAGCCCAACACCAAACCAAGCATCCCCTTCCTTCACACATCCATCACCTCCCCTCCACTTGGGACTAGAAAATGATTAAAAACATTAATAACCGATCTGCCCCTCAGCCCACAGACAGGTACCACAGCCTGGGTCCTTCCTGCTTGGTGACAGAACAGGAAAAGACATGAGCTTAAAGCCCCACTGAGACTGGGCATCACCAGCTTGTTCTGGTGCCAAGGACCAAGAGCCTTCCTGAAGGGTCACCTTGCTAAGGGACAGCTTCTGAAGCCAGCTGAGCTCCTTGCAGTCACCTGGCAACACCCATGTGACAATACACAGTTCTGCCAGTGACACCTCATTTACTGATTCCTAGCTGAGCTCCTTTGGAATGCATTATCCCAGGTCCTGGATCCCACAAACCTGGGAGTTTTGAGCTTTCTGTGCTGTCAGGCACTGACCCCCAGGAGAACACTGCTTTTGACCTGGGGCCTTGGAGAAGGCTGCAAATCTGAGTGATGGAGTTAAATTCAGATGTGTAATTAGAATAGAAGTGTGTGATTTCACACGGTGAAAGGTTTTGAATCCTCTGTACTTTAAAAAATATTTAATAAACAACCAAGCCCAAACAGGAGAAAATTCATCTCCTCTGTGTTTTTAATCCTGACTGTGAGTGAAGACAGAAGAGAATTAAGATGAGCCACTAATCAAGTGGTGCAGACACCACCTTTGCACTGGGCTTTGTCACAGCAATAAACTCCTCTTCAGGTGTCCCACAACACACAGCCCAAATCATCTCCTGTCCCCAAAGCCCCTGGCTGGTGCTGCAGAATCCAGCCTGGATTCAGCTGTCCCCAGCTGGGTGGCAGGACAGCCTCACTCACCCTCAGTTCTCGTGTCACACCTGGAAAGCCAGCTGGGGACAAGGTGACAAGGTGGCCTCCAGCAGCTGAGCTGCTGCTCTGGGGGGCTGGCAGGGGTGCTGGAACTGTGGGGATGCGCTGAAGGTGGATATCCCACTCCCAGCCTTCCTCCCTGCCTGCCTGAGCCCCCTCAGCCTCCACCCTGACACCTATTCACTCAGGCACAGAGACTAATGACAGGGAAGGAAAGCGATTTTTTGGGGAGTTTTTCCAGTGCTGGTGAAATCTAGAGGATCAGGAAGGCAAGAAGATTTAATTGCAATGCCAATGCTGCAGACATCCTCAGCCAGGTCGTCCCCCACAGCAGGGAGGAGCTCTAAAGAAAACTGAACCTGGTTAATTCTTAGCTGCTTATTTTATCCTGCCTGCTCCAGTGCTGAGACTGGCCCAGTAAATCCCCTAGAATGTGGGAGAACTCAGCTCTAGGCTCTGAGCTGTCCTCAACTTCCAGTGTGGCTTTCAGCAAACCATTTAAATCTCAACACAATTCAGGATTTTCTACAAGCCCCCCAGATCTGTGGCCTCTGGGGCTTATGCACCCTGAAAAGTGATAAATACAGCACTCCAAAACAGGCCCTGTCCCCAAAAGGTGCAAGAATTTCATTATTTTGTAACCTATATAATGGGACAGAGGGCAGAGGGAAGGGCTGCAGAGCCCCTTAAACCCAGATGAACTCAACCCAGACTGTGAATAAAACCAGTGATGGGATGTGCAGGCTCAGCTTCTGGTCCCTGTGGAATCTAATGCTTATTTGTCCTGGTTTAGGGCAAATTTGGGAGGAAACTACTGAATGGGGTCCCTTTAGGAAACAGATTTAACCAGTTCCTTCCTTAACTGGTTTGGGGAAATATTTTCTCGGGGAGAAGTGGAAAAAACCTGCTTATTTAAAGCACTTCCCAGCACAAAAATGAACAATACTAAGCAGCAAAACCTCTCGCCGCTGTGAAGAGATGACAAATTGAGAAGAGTCCCTTTTGAGGGTTGCAGCCTGGCTTACTCAGTGTGTTACTAGCCCATGGTGAGCCTCTGGGAGGCTTCAGCAAGACACCAGCTTGGGCTGGAATTACAACATGGCATAAAGAAGGAAAGGCAGGCATCTCATGGATCTGGAACGCATGGGGTGGAATCCAGCCAAGAGACTTAGTGAAGCTTCCCTAAATGCTGCTTAAAGCGTCCGAGGCAGGCTCTGCTCCCCATCCCATCCCATCCCATCCCATCCCATCCCATC
>VXBI01008187.1:114701-137201 GCA_013397375.1 Toxostoma redivivum | reverse complement strand
TGGCAGGAGAACACAGAAGGTGTTATTTCATGCCTGCCTGGTGTTCTGATTTGGAAAATACAGCAGATGCAAAAAGCAACATGTGCAAGTCCCAGTGGACCCCAGCTGGCTCATTTTAATGGCCATTTGCCCTGTGCAGCAGACAGCTCTTGTCTGTCTTTGCTTGGTGCAGTCTCTTCAGCAGCGTTGTGGGGTCTGTGCCCCACAAAAGGGATGAGGTGGAAAGGGGATACATTTGTCTCACACCTCATGGGTCGCAGCACTGCTGCGGGGCTCATTCCAGCCTGTGACAGCTCCCTGGGATTCCCCCATTGGCACCAAGAACCAGGCTCTTTCAGGCAGCAGCCTTGCTCTACTGTGCGTCCATCTTTTCCTGACACTTTAGGATAAAATCCCGGGGAAAACTAAAGACAATTTCTGTACGCATAGGGTGGGTTGACTTTTTGGTACGTTACGCTTAGGCATCTACACCAGAAAAAGTGCAGGGTGAAGCTGGTTGTGGTCTGCCTCTCTGCTTTGCTGTAGTGCAGCAGGTTTGAAAACAGTTATTAAACCCTCCTGCACCCTTTTTCTTTCCATTTGCCTGTCACATCCACCATTCCAAGGGGATTAATAGTTAGAAATAAAGCTTTTGTAATGGAGGTGGATTCGAAACTTTACTTAGAACAGAAATCTTCCCATTTGCACTTTGTGGAGAAGTCTAATGGGGAGGGACTATGCAGACCCTGCTGCTGCAAGAGGAGTTGTGCTGGTGCTAATGGGAGCACAGAGATAACTCCTCTCCTCAGCACTGCAGCCAGTGCCCTCGGCTCCTGTCTGCCAGAGCTGAGCCAGAGCAGAGCAGGACAGGGCAGGGGAACACACGAGAGCTGGTCTTGCCCCTCCTTTCAGTTTGTCCTTCTCAGTCTCTCTTTTATATATTCCTCGTTTCACATGTCTGTGTTTTCTCTCCTCCATGCTATGGCAGTGGTGCTCCATGCTGATGAGACAGTGCGTGGTACAACCGCAGGCAGTCATTTTTCAGGTAATTTCTAGGGTAATGAACACCCGTCTCTTGCTTTTTCACCTACCAAGCAGAAGGTCAGGCTTCCTGCTGCACGAGGAGGGACCCCTGGTCATGGTGGTCATTCCAGGCTGTTTCTCACCAGCAGCAGTGCCAGCTCACCAGGGCAGGAGCCAAGTCTAAGATCCCTTCTGCTGCTCCCACCCCAAGCAGCTGGAGAAGCTCTTGGGAAGGGTCAGCAGGAGGGTTCAGCAGGAGGGTCTCAGTGGGGCCATGGGGTGAGGGACTGCTCCATGAGCACTGCCTTCCCCTGGGGTTTCCTTTCATCTCTGGATGGGGTGCCTGAAAGGAAAAGATCTGCCTGAGGGGAATGGGAAGAGGGGATGCCACTGTAACCCCTCATGAGTGAGGGGTACACTGTGAGCCCACAGTGTCAGAAAGGTTTTTGCTTTCTCAGGGGGTTCTAGAGTCTCCTGGCCCCTCTGTGGGGGTGAGAAGGGCTGTGGCAGTAGCCATGGTCTTGTTCTAGGGTGAAGGCTCATCTGCTCTGCAGCTCTGATGTGCCACTCCTTGGGGGTCAGGAGATGCCTCTGCTGACCATCACCTCCCTGCAGCGCCTTGCTGTTGGCAGCACTATGTTTCCTTTTCTGCCCACAGGCAAGTGCTGATCACTGCCACTGTGCCAGCCCAGTCCTGGCCCTGACCCCACTGCTTTTTGGTGTGAACTGTAACTGCAGAGGTGGATGTGATGTGAGAGGGCTGCTTCTCCATTGGGAGTGCATGATGAGAGGGGAGTCAGCAATCAGAAGGGCTGCCCCTCAGCCTGCATTTCTCTGCCTCAGTGCTGGAAGCAGTGCTCAGTGCTTGCTCCATGTGGCTGCTAGTGTTCAGCTGATGGTGGTTCCAAGGAGGGATTTGGGCACAGCAAAGTAGCTGGAAAATCCCTTAAAATCCTGCCATTTTTACCTCAGAGAAAAGACATGCAGCTCCCATCTGCATGAAGCTATTGGGACCAGAAGCAGGGAAGGACCTCAAATCTCCCTTTTGCAGATCTTCGGCTCATTCCTACCCCAGTGCTGCTTGGCTGTGGGCTCTCCATCTGCTGTACATAATAATGCTCCCAGTCCCTCCAGTCTGCAGATGTCATTCCATGGTTTGGGACTGTACCACTGCATATTGTGCCAGCTCACTACGGTGCAGTGGAAGAGCACCATGGAGGAGCACAGGCTGCCTCTGTCCTGACCCTTGCCAGGTTATGCTCCACTTTGGTAGCTCTTGCTTTATGCTAGAACTGGTCAGTTCCAAGCTCAGACAGCTACTCATGGCTCATTGGCACGATGCTTCTAGGTCATTACAGTTAAAAGTTCTAACTCTGGTCATGTTTCTCCCAGGGTGAGCTCCTTGGACTCCTGAAGGGAAGCAAGCTATGGAGTTAGGCATTCCCATATTTGAGAATTGCAGTTGAGAGCTCAGGCTGGTTCCAGTTGGGTTTGTAGTTTGGGATGGGCACCTCCATTCCTCAGTCCCCTCATGTGACCCAGCCCATGGCAGGCGTCCCATTCCAGGTATATGCTTCCTCCCAAACTACAGGTGTGCAGCTCTCACTTTGTAATTGGGAAGCCACATTCACTCTCTGGCTGTAGGGAGTGCTGTATTAGTGCCCCATGGGAGGATCCAAAGAGATTTTCTACTCTTTATAGGGCATGGTTATGGCTTTCATAGAGCAACATGGGTGAATTTAGGCATTCTTCTCAAAGGATTTGTGTGTGCTCTTCTAGAGATACCAGAAATACCAAACAGCAGCACACAAGGACAGGTTTTTCCTCTGCTATGCTGCCAGCCCATCCATGCTTGTGCATCACCAGCTGCATGGGATGTCTCTGCAGGGCTATTGTTTCTCTGATGTTTTGTCAGATTACAGTTTTGGGGAAAGAAAAAATCTAGCAGCACCTCCATATGTGCATGTACCCTGCGTAGGGGAAGAGTGGAGCTGGAGACTCAGGAAAACATGGAATGGTGTGGGAAGGCTGTGAAATGCATGGTGGTGTGATGTTGAATGAGAAGAAGGAGCTTTGATTACACCTCTAGGCAGGAGGAAGGCTGGGACCATTGTGGGCATCCTCTGCACAGAGGGAGGTTCCCATGGCTGTCCTCTCCCAGGTGCCCTAGTGGGGATCACTCAGAGGTGTGGGTGTCTTTGAGGCACTGGTGGTAGATAAAAAGGCCTTGGTGCACGGGAGCAAGGCAATAGTGAGGGCACGGAGGGTGTTGGAGGAGGCATGAGCTGAGAACAGCACAGCTTTAGTGCAAAGGTTATGTAGGATCCTAGGAGACAAGTCAGAGGCCTCTGATGCATGGGCTGGGTGCAGGACAAGGGTGGGCAGTAGCTGGTCCCTGCTAAATGTATTTTACATGCTCATCTGCAAGAGGTTTGTATGGAGGGTCCTTCAGGGTGACAGGCTGTACTCCTGCCTCACGCAAGTGGTGTCTGCAGAAAACATGTTTAATACACAGAACTGTTAATACAGGATTATCCGTGTAAATTAACTTCTGTTTAGTGAGACCTGAGCTACAGACACACCAGCATGTACTCCTGGCCAAAGTGCTGAGTTAGTGGCAAGCAACAGATTGTGTGTTAGGTTCTCAGAGAAACTTGCAGGAAAGAAAAGGATATGTTTACTCAGATCAGCTTTTGTTACCTGAAAAAAACAAACCAAACCGACCAACCAAACAAACAGACAAAAGTTCACTTATTTTGATGCCATATCCCTGGAACTGTTCAAGGCCTAGTTGGATGGGGCCTTGAACAACCTGGTCTAGTGGAAGGTGTCCCTGGCCGTGGTAGGGGGCAGAATATGTTGGTCCTTAAGGTACCTTCCAATCCAAACCAGTCTGGGATTCTGTGTTTTACCGAGTTTTATTTTGGTTGCTCCACAAAACCTCCATATGATCCTGGGTTCATCTGCATTTCTTCATCTCTGCATGGCTTCTGTATTAACTTAATCTTCAGGAATTCCTTAGGGATTGGTATCACATTGGCTGCTCTTCAGTTTACCTGTTTCCATTGCAGTTCTTTATTTGAAGTCAATCTCCAGTTGATATGGGCATGACTGCCATCTCACAAATACGGGATTAAAACTTTAAGGGTAGGAAGCAGGGAATAGAGGACTTTGGAAGAAAACTTCCCAGATTTGTGGAAATGATCCTGACAATAAGACATCACTGAAAAAGGGCAAATGAAGATAGGCTTTGTGCCATGTGCAAATACCTCCATTAGATGCATGCGTTGGCCTCATTGGCTATAGAATGCTGTAGCTACTGAGACTTAAACAGGGTTATAGGACACAAACACTCTGATTTCTGAGGATCTGTGCTTGCTTACTATAGCCTCTTTCAAGTAATGAGATTAAGAAATTATTTGGAAATGGCACAGCGTCCTTATCACAGTCAGGTGATTTATTTTTAAATAACTTGGATTTAGCAACAGTTAGCTACAAATGCATCCATTAGGCAAACTCTTATATATACACATACCTTTTCTTTCCCTGTTGGATGATGAGGAAATGCAATATTCCCAAGAAAAGGGAAACAGGAAAACCAATTCTCACCTTCTTGTTAGTGCAAATGCCAACTCTGAAATGTGGAGAGTATGGAGGTTAATAGCCATAAACATTTTTCCCTAACAAGAAAGTACCTTGCACTTGGCAAGTAATCTACAAATTTTCCTCTTTCAGGAAAGTCTTGTTACATATTAATGAGTTTGGTTTTGGTGTTATAAAGAAAACCTATTTTGGTGTTCTCTGAGAACAGACAGGTGATAAGCACAGACCCACTTATTGAACAGTTTGAATATTGAAAGGCCCAGTGTAAGTGGGCATTGCCTTTAAAACTCACTGAACAAAGGATTTTTGAGTCTGTATTGCATCTACTTGCTGTCGGCACAGGCAAAAAAAGCTCTTGATTAGTAAATTTATTGCCACTAAAATGTCTTTTGTTTCTTTTTGCAGGCAACTGAATACTCAGCCATGGCCTCACTAGCTGGTGGATTGGATGACATGAAGGCCAATATAACCAGCCCTACTTCTGCAGATTTGGGAGCGAGTGTTCCTGGGCCTCAGTCCTATCCTATTGTCACAGGTAAATGATTTTCAAACACTGATAAGTAGTTTGAATTGGCTGTACCTTCGTAGTGCATGGTGGAAGAACTGTGTCAGATGTGGAGTCATTTGCTCAAAAAGTCTGTTTTTGAATGTGATTTCATGGGAGATGTTGTTGAAAGACAGCTGCATGGCTTCTGTAAATCATTTGTGTTTGTAGCTGACAGATGGAGCATCCATCCCTCTTGTTCAGGAAAGGATTTGCTCTTCCACCCCAAAAGTACATCCTGAATACCAACACATCACTGAAAAATAGAATGCTTACCTCTGCTTTTGGGCTTTGGTGCTCATTTTTCATAAATGCACCTGGTATGTCTGACTGGCTGGAGTTTTTATGACAGTTCAAACTAGCCTGAATTTTGGAAGCTCATTTTCTACCATTTCTGAATTGTCCCTGTGCACTAAAGTTGAGCGTTTAAATGAAAAGCAAAGGCTGTTTGTTCAAGGAATGCCAAATCATCTGCATTTATTCAGCAGGTGTAGAACAAGAGTGAAGCAACAGATAGAGTCTGATAAATGCTTTGGCCACCTATTTATTTTGAACTGACCCCATTGCTTGCAAGGAAATTGGCCAAATGGTAAGCAAATTCTTAAATTGTGTCCCAAATTAGTTGTGCAAATAAGAAAAAAGGAGGACTTTTAAAATTTAAGGCTCTGTGTTTGAAATGAATGTTAGCTCTGTGTTACTGCTGTGTCCAATCAGCGCAAATTTAGTTGGATTTTTTCTGTTTTGAGAAAGATTGGACATAATGCTTTATTTTGTAGCTACAATGGAAGATTATACTTTTTCTCGTGAAGTATTACTATGTCTTTAAAGTCTTACAATCTCAACTAGCAGAGAAGTTTTGAAAACCAAGTGTTGTCACCAAGTTTTAACCCAGTACAGCATCAGTCTGTGGCTTTCCTTGATAAAGTTTAGGAGGATTCAAAAGAGATTGGGGAATTAAAGAAATACATATATACTTAGAAACGGGAGGGGAGAGACTTCTTTTAATCTGTCTGGTTCTGAAGGGTGGTTTGAGTGTTGGACTCAGATAAGAAAGGTGTATAGGGTGGATGGATGAACAGAAAGACTTCTGGAGGTGTGTGGCTTGTAAGATGTAAGGAGATAGGGACTGATACAGATATATCTATGTCCATCAGGAGTCTGTGCTGGAACCAGTGTTATCTAATATCTTCATCAGTAACACAGGCACCCTCAGCAGATCTGCAGGGGACCAGGCTGAGAGAGCAGTAACACCCCTGAAAGAGGGATGGAAAAGGTCCAGAAGTTAATGGGGAATCTCATGAGGTTTGAAAAGGCCAGAAGCTGATGCTGCACCTGGGTTGGGGCTACTCCCAGGACTGATCCAGGCAGAGGACAAACAGACTGAGAGCAGCCCCAGAGAAGGGTTTGTGGGTGCTGGCCCTGCCCTGGCCGTGTGTGCTGGGGCCCAGAAACCCTCTCTGTGCTGGGCTGAGCCCAACGAGGGCAGCAGGGCAGGGGGATTCTGCCCTTCTGCCCTGCCCAGGGGGGACCCCACCTGCAGAGCCCCTCCAGCCCTGACACCAGCACAGGCAGGAAGGATGTGGAGCTGCTGGAGCCAGTCCTGAGCAGGCATCCTAATCGGCCAGAGGGCTGGAACACCTCTGCTGTGAGGAAAGGCTGAGAGAACTGGACTTTTTCAGCCTGGAGAAAAGAAGGCTTTGAGTGACCTAACTGCAGCCTCTGTCATCTTCTAAGGGACTGCTCATCCAGGATTTACACCTGGCCCAAATGAGGTTCAGCCAAGAGCTCTTCTGGCTGGTACATCAGTAGCACTTCTTTTTTTACACTGTTTAAGCACTCTCACATGTCTCTCATTGCTACTTCCTTAGAGAGTTGTGAGCTAATTGATCACATTTGTTAGAGTAAAACCTACTACAGAGGTGATGCTGCAGAGTTCAATATGGACTGCACAGAGGTTCTCCCTGTGATGTTACCTACACTTGAGCAAAAGTTCCAAATGTTAAATTTACTAGTTCTTCTCAAAAACATGGAGCAAGCTTTAAGAACAGCATGTTCTAGAAAAAACCTGCCATTAATCTTAAATATGTCAGAGTGACAGCTACAACAGAACACATTTTTCAAGACACTGAGTATTTATATCTTTAATTTGACACTACTGTAGAGCCTTCTATCAACAGCATTCATAAAACGTAGATTTACATGAGCATATCAAAAGTCTTCTAAAACCTATGCCTTTTGATAGATTTTTGGAGGAAGTTGTCTGCCTGCTGTACTTTCATTTTCTTTCTTAATAGCCGTAGGAATTGTTTTGTGCTGGTCATGCTCTGGAAATCCCCATCACAATCTCAGCCTGTATTGTATGCCTGAGTCATGCTCCCTACTCAGAGGCTTCCTGAGGAGCTGAGAGTTGTCAGGAGCAGGAAGGATTCAGTAGCAAGCTATACTTTGTAATGGGCAAGGCATGTCCATTACAGTACACTTGGTAGTGCATTTCTCAGGGTAGTTGTAGACAGATTGCTCTATTTTCTCCCCAAATGTAAGTAATCTTTTCAGTCACAACTCTTTCCCCTGCCTGTTTCCTTGGTGGGCCAGGAAATTTGGAGAAGGAGACACATTTATTAACCCCATTTCCTTTGCAAACATAAGGTGCAGATTGCCATGGGACTTCCATCTGTGGTTGGTGACTGAAACAGGAGCTGGGAAATGGTGCACAATGGTGCTTGTGAGTGCAGGGTCCATCAAATGTCTACTAGCACACCACCCACTGCCTTCTCAGAGCTTTTCTTGTGGTCTGTGGTCTGAGCAAAGCTGTGGTAAAATCCAGATTGGTTTAGTGTTCTGTGGCTGGGATGGGCAGGGGATATAGGAGATCATCCCTGGAGGATGATCAGCTTTGTATCAGCCCCACTTCGGTGGTAAGGCCCTTACTCATGAGAGAAATCCTGCCACAACCACCTCCTGGCCCTTGGTCCCCCTCGGTTCAAAAGAGCCTAAGCCTCACAGATCCATGACAGCATTTTCCATGGAGGAGGAATGGCCAGCCTTACCTCTGTCTGCTCTTGAAATTCAGGAAGTTGAATTGCTTTTAACTTCTTCACCTTTTTTTCGAGTGTTTCCACTCTCTCTTGTTTCATACAGGCTGTCCTGTGGAGTATGTGAACAAACTCAGAGAATTAAGCTGAAAGCCTTGGAGGGCAATGTTTTAGCATGCTAGGTAGTGTGTTTTCCACTGTAAAAGTGAGGGTTAATTGGATAAAAGTCCAGCAAATGTCCAAAGTCTGTGTTTGGTGGTGTTAATGCCTTGAAGTCGATCTCACTTCTGTGTTGACATTCCAGATTATAAATAATTTTGTAGCAGCTTCAGTGTCATGAGACCAAGAGCTGCTTAAAACACTGTCAAATGAGTTGTGGTATCCAGACCAGTGTTGGTGGGAAACATCTCTTCTATTGGGAATTCTTCTGGTTGTGTGTGGAGCAGAGGTGTGAACACAATTGCATGGTGTTTCAACACAGAGTGGGGCCATTGGTAAGGCTAAAAAAGTGGGTAAATAACTTGAAGTATGAAAACCAGGAGTTTGAGCCAGGAACACTTATGCCCTTTCCATAGCTGTATATCTGCTGTTCAAGCTTAATCACTTCTTGTGAGAAATTCTAGAGTAGTCTGGGCTGCCATATGTGAAGAGAACTTAGTCTATTTCATGTTGGCAGTCTTAAATATGTAAAATTATAAAAGAATTTAATGGAAATAAGTCTGAGAATGGAGCTACGATTACAGTTCTTCATTGCTCTTTTACCAGGTTGGGGTGTGGGTGGCAAAGCAATGTTGAGATTTGAGATGGAAAAGATCCTCTGCAGTTGTTGGTAGAAAAAAATGTTATATTTTTCTCTCTTAGCCAGCTGGCAGATCCAAACATACGGGATAGATCTTGAAAATTAAAGGATTGCTCAAACATTGGCACTCATGCTAGTACTTGCTGCTAAGGAGAAATGTAGTCACAGGTCTCAGTACTGCATTGTCCACCACCTCTGTTGTGTTGTGGATCACCAGCAAAACCTCTGATTAGAGAACCACTTGCTTTCTTTGCATTGTTTTTATGCCACATTAAATAGTAAGTTTAAAAAACGCCTTCTATCACTGCATGCTGCCACAGCCTGTAAGTGCTCTCTCCATTTACAGGCCAATGACATAGGCCTGGCACATTGCTGCTGTTGTCAGCAGTTTCCAAGCAGCCTGTGATTGTTACTAATTACCTCCAGATGCATTTTCCCTGCTTTGAATTGCTGATTTCAGCGTGGTTGGTGTCACTTTGAGAGGACAAAGCCACGTTGAACTGATATCTTTATGTGGCTCTCCAATACTGTGCTGGGGGTGGGTTGATGAACCTGCAGCAGCCTGGCTGTGTCCAGCAGCAGAGTCAGTATTTTCTTACAGAGCCAGGAGTGGCTGTCAGCCAGCCTCACCTCACCAGGGGCAGAGAAGCATCATTCACTGGACTGATGGGAACTCTATATCACTCCATTAAAAGAAGTCACAGAGCAAAGTTTTGTCAGTGGGCTTTTTGTCTAGCAAATACTGGAGTAGAAGAGCCTGGTGTTCTTCCATGCTGGGATATCTCTATCATCCTGGACTCACCTGCTCTTCCTCATGTGCAGGGAGAGACCAGAACTCTGCCAAGTATGGACAAGTTCTGTCTCATCCTCTGCATTCACCCTTGCAGCTTGGAGTGTTACATTCTGTGACTCTTTTTGTGGTCAGCCTTGTAGGCAATGGTTCTGGAGAGTCAAATCCATGGACATCAAAAAGGTATGCACAGCAAAAGGTGATAAAAAGCGAACAAGAGCAGGATCAGAGTCAGTTTGTTAATTGGAGGGATGGAGAAGGAGAGACATTCGCATGGCTGTCATCTTAGTTACCTGCTCTGGCTTGTATTGCTGGACTCTGCCACCAGACATAATGATCCCAGATGTGAAACTGAACTGAACATAGAGCAGACTCCTCCATCCCTGGGAAGATCAGCCTGACCTTTTCATTACTGTAGATCTTAGGTGTACTGAACATCTTAGGTGTAGCATATTGTGGCAGGTAGTCAGTTTTGCATAGGTAGCTCAGATCTGTGGCTAATGCAGGCACCAGGGATATGTTTAACAGTTCATATTCCTGGAATAATATTCAGTTTTTGCAGTTAGGGAACACAGTTGCTAAAATGGGATAAATGCAGGCCAAAAGACAAGATGTTTCTTGCTACTGTTCTGTGGTGACATGCAGTGCTCAGCTGGCCTCTCAACAAGTGCTACGTTTTTCCTCAGGACTGCTCAGTCTCATTGCTCCCTAAGTCTTCATGCTATTTTGTTTGTGCCATCATGATGTAACTGGAATTTATGAGCCACTGTTTTGCCAGGTTTTGTTGAATGGAAGGTATTATTGGTCCCTTCTGAAACTATGCATGACATGGTGGAACTGCAGTTGGACAGGACAGTGCCAAAATCAAATTGTTTGCCACCAGTATGAATTCTGATGCCCTCAATAGGAAGAAAGAAGTCACTACTCTAAAATCCCAGGCTGATCTCTTGCCAAGATGAAACACTAATATATTTCAGCACTTAGTTCAATGCAATCTGAAAGGACTTGTTTTTTTACCAAGGGAACAAGTAGCAGTAGGATGCAGATCACTTCCAGAAGAGTGGCAACATATCTTTCTCAGCCTATGGATGGAGGATTCATCTGAGCAACCCTGGAAACCCCTCTTTGGCTGGAGGGGTCTGGGGAAACCCCCTTGACTCCACAGACTAGAGCTTAGGTATTGAATTTGACTCAACATCTACGTTTTAGCATAACCAAGTTAGCTGGGCTGGGTGAGCTCCAGAATTGCTTTCTAATCTCAGCTGCCCTGGTTTCTGGGGTTGGCTCTGTGCTACCATGCTTCTGGGTAGGAGCCATGTGTCCTTGTTTTCTTGGTGGGTTTGTGCCCAGGGTGTCTCTAGGGCAGCCTGCAGTCCATGTTACTGGCACCACTGGTACCTGCTGAGGGTCTGTCTGTACCAGACTGGGCATGAAAATGGAGTAGGTGGGTAAGGAAGCTTTCTCACAATTTTATTTTGCTTTTTGTATGTGAGTTGAGGGAAACATTTTAGATATACCACAAAACATGGAAGGAAAATATGGATGCTTTGCTTTCCTTTGCTTTTTTTTTGCATCTTTGTATCTTTTTCCTTTTTTCAGTCAGAGAGTCATTTAGGCTGGGAAAGGTCTCCAAGATCATCAAGTCCAACCACTAATCCAGCACTTCCAAGTCTATGATTAGCAGTATCTCCAAATGCCTATATGTAATTTAAATCCCTCCAGGGACATCACTGCTGTGGACAGCCTGTTTCAGTGCAGAAAATTTCCCTGATGTCCAATCTAAGCCTCCCCTGGTGCAACTTGAGGCCGTTTCATCTTGTCCTATTGCTTTCTAGTCACCAGGAAAAGATATCAGCCTTCCAGCTCTTTCCCTAGGATTCTTGTTCTGCCTGAATCTCTCTGATGAAGACTGTGAGGGTCTAGTTCCTCTGGTAATGGCTGGGAGAGCGTAAGCAGGAGAGGACATTTAGGTTGTGTAAACATCTTGGAATCTGGCCTATTCCTTTTTATGGCTTTGGAAATTAGGAGTCTTGGGGTACAGAAGAAAAATTAAGAGTTCAGTCATATTAGTATGTGGTGAGGTATGCAGGTAGAATATTTAACCAGTGTGGATAGGTGAGGTGTAGCGTGCCCACCAAGGAAGGAAAGGCTTTCTTTCTGTGCTGGGTCTTGGCTGTATTCTGGATCCCACATCAGAACAAAGGCACAGCCTCTTTCCAAACTACACCTTCTCTTTAATTTTTAGTTTTGCTGCACTTAAGACTAAAGTTTGATTCTGCTGCCTGAACCTAGTGCTGGCAGCAGCCAAGGAAGGAATGCTTTTCCTGTGTCTTGAGCCTTACTTGATCTGCCTTTTTTGGACCATTTTTGATAGTCATCTGAGACAATTAAGTATTTTTTGTGTCTGACTGAAACAATAATGTGACATTTAGTGGAAGACAAAGCTCCTGATAGATGCCTTTGAGGAATACATAATGAAAAAAAAATAGAACTTTTCTCTCCTTCATGCACACCTGATGTTTACAGTGAGGACTACTATTATTTTAGAGGTGCAAAAACGTAATACAGGGTATTTCATTACAAGAAGTAAAAAAGTGTCTTAATAATGATGGGAAAAGCATTGTGAAATGCTTTTGAAGGCAGCTCCTGGCGGAGAAGGAGGATGTTTATTGTAACTTGCATATTACTGTAGTCAAAAAGAATGAACCTAAGAATCTCCCATCGAGTTGATTCAGCAGTTGTAGGTTGCTTTTTTCTCATTAATTCAAGTCTAAATCCAGATCTTGCTGACCACAGTGACAGACCTGGTTTCATTAGGAAACACTACTTGTCCCTTAAACAAATTTACTACTTTTAAACATTTACTACTTTGTATTTTGAGAGTGACTGGGATGAAACGGTTGTAAAAAAAGAAGATTTGGTGAGGAGGATGATAGTTAAGTGACTTTGCAACTAGAAACGCCAAGGCCTGGAGAATAACAGTGTGGGAAAACATAATTTATGCTCTTTATCCTCTCTGTTTTCTGAGAAGCAGAATTTCTATGTAGAGATAACATAGGTGTTTATAGACACTTGGAGGCCCTCTCTCAGACATTCTTGAGCTCCCTGTCTTGGCAGAGAGATAAAAGCAGAGCTCAAAAAAGCACAGAGGAAATTCACAGCGTTGTGAAGTGTTGCACAGGCTGTTGATCTGTGAGCCTGGGAACAGCCCACACACTTTTTGCCCCTGCTAAGATGAAACCCTAGCAGTGTATTTGCCCCTGTTATGCCAGCATGGTGATGGAATAAATCCACTCTTTACACTTTGGCTGTGGATTTTGGCCCCTTGGTCACCTGCATATATTTGATTCTCAGATGACACAGCACTGGGCTCTCTGCTGATGTCTCACTGTTCAGGAGGTCCATGGCAGGTCCTGTAGCAAGATCTCCAGGTGGAAAGGAGAAAACACCTGCAGAAGGTGACTTGTCCAAAGAATTTCTGTATATAGTGTTAGGGATTCTCATCAGGATGTGCCTGTTGCTTTCCAATGGCTATTGAGGGAATGAGGAGTGCTCAGTGTAAGCTGGACCTGTGTAGGTGGGATGGATCTGCCCTGGAGAGAGAAAGAAGGGTCACCTGAAGATTGTGGGGAGAGTTGTTATCCAGCTGATAGTCAGCAGCAGTTTTACAGCTGTGCTTTCACTGGCTGAATGCAAGGATTTAAATTATTTTGATTTAGAATTTTAAGATATTTGCATTTTATCAATTAAAAGTTATTCACTATTCATCCCAAAACATTCAGGTTTTTTTTTTTTCTTTTTTCCCATTTCTCTCTGAGGAAATATTTCCCCAAACCAGTTTGGAAAAGGGCTGCTTAAATCTGTTTCCTAGAGGGACCCCATTCAGTTTTCTCCCAAATTTGCCCCAAACCAGAACATATATGTATTTCCTGTTCCAACTCCCTGAAATAAGAGTCATGTAACTTTTCTCACAACTTCTTCTCCCTCTCTTTTTTTCTCCCCTCCCATCCCTATCCTTAAGTCAGCATGGTTTTGAAGAAAGTAAAGAAAATATTTGGATTTTTTAATATTACATTTTTCTTCTGGAAAACTGCATTGGTGTTTTTTTCTGTTGTTGTTGCCTAGTTGTAATAGCAAAAATAAAAAGTCTTTTCCTGTGACTATTGGTTTTGGTCATATAACCTGTCCCTACCTGGAAATGATGGCCTGTGTTTAAAAATGGAACACAGTCACAGAATTACACTTGACTGTTGTGGGACTGTTTTGAAGTGCAGATGGGTGTTGGTAGATGGATGGTTTCTAGTGAAGCATTATGCTAAGAGTTACAGCTTAGTTTCTACATTTAATAGATAAAAGTGCAGATGCATTTTCCAATAATCTATCCATCACTCACAATAGGATATAGCATGTTAAAAACTTGAAAAAAGGCAACATAAGCTCCTGTGGAAAGCAGCCAATCTGAAAAACAGAAGTGTCATTTTTAATGAGAAGACAGAGTCTAACTGCGACACTGTTGAGTTTTTCAATTTTTATGAATTCTTATCTTGCCATTAAAGAAGAAGTACATTTGAGAAAGCAAACGAGGGCACTTGTACCCCACTAAGACCCAGGCTATTAACTGCCTCTTTTGATGATGTACAGCCTGACTCTGTTGGGAGTTTGGCTGTGGATTTAAATGTTGAATTTAACTATGGTAAACATATTTTGGTGCAAAGCATGTATAATAACAATTTGCATTTACATAGCATCTTTTACTTAAGGATTTTGTGATGTCTAATTAATTAAATCTGTTTCCCTCTGCCCCAAATACCACTGTGGTATGGATAATAAATACAATTTTGAATCAAGCAGCTATAGCAGGAGGATTAAGACAAGAGAGTTCTGGTGCCTTCGTGGTGGCCCTGATTGTGGCAGGCCTGGGGCTTGTTCTGCAAACATGCTGAGCAGCCTTGTCTTGTGCTCACTGTGGTCTGAAGCACCCTGAGAAACAACAGGATGTCAAATCAGCTCCACATTGGTGAGTGGAAAGGGCTCTGCAGGCTTCATGCACCATCTTATGCTAGTGTTTTTGTCCTGGGGCTGCTCACAGGCAGCTGTGCCACCTCTGCCATGGGGGGTTCAGGTGCTCAGGGCTGGCTAGCAGCTTTTAGGGCATCCAGGGCCAGTTCAGACCACAGGTAGCATTTCTCACTGCCAGATAAATGCTGTTGTAGAAAAATCTACAAAAAATCTGTAGAAAAATCTGTTGTAGAACTCCAATTTGGAAATAATTAAAAAAGAAAGAAAAAGAAAAGAAAGGAAAGCATTCAGATTACCTTAAATGCTTCCTTATTTGCCTTTTCCTTTCGGCCCACAGCAATAACAAAACATCTGAGAATTTCTGTGCAAGCCACCAAAATGATATTTCCAGTTGACTAGAGGGATGCATTGTCACCTGTGCATCCACACACCATAAAAAATAAAATCTAGTGGCAATCTGAGTCAGGCTGCAGAAGCTGCTTCTAGGTGATTGTTTTGATGACAGTGGTTGAGAGGTACTGAGGTGCTGGAATGTGTCCAATGGCAGTCAGTGGAGCTGAATTGACTGTGAATAATCAGACCGGCAGTTTTGGGAAGTGAGTAGAGGAAATCACAAAAGAGACAATTCTGGGTCCTTGTGCACCCCTGATCGATGGAGAGCATGCCAGGAGGCCATGTGCTGTCTGCTGTGTGCTCACACCTTCCTACCATCCCCTAGAAATGGGAGCATGATTTAACTTCTTTAATCTAGGAGAAGTATGGGAGAAATCTAGGCAGAACTTCAGAGGACTCAAGAAAGAAAAACTGCTAAGTGTAAAGTGTTTGAGGTCCTGTTTTAATAATGCTGCAGTGTATTTTTTGAGGAAAATTACTGTTCTCTATTCTTTGAAAGAGCTCTTCCTGTACTTCTGTCCCTGGAAAACACTGTGTTACCCAAGAATAGAGATCTTATAAGCCTAGGGGAAATATTTTTTTAATTTGATTTTGTTCTTATTTTTTTGGTTTTGTGTTTGGTTGGTTGGTTTTGTTGTTTTTTCATACTGAACCATTGTTTTTTTATGATTTCATGTTACATTAAGGCCAAAAATGTGTGAATTTTGAGTTTCCTATAATTTCCCATAAAAATGTTGAATTGTAATAAAAAAATACACAAAAAGAAAAATGCAGTAGAAAAAAAGAAAAATGTCACTGGCAATTCATCAAAATACAAGTTGACTGGCCTTGAGCTGCTTGATGGAATTGGCACATCTACCAGCAGTGTGGAATATCACTTGTGGAAATCCCACAAGAATCAGCAGGGATGGGGACTGCCTGTGCTGCCACAGACTTGACACCTGGCTTGGGATTTTCACACAGATGTGGCTCAGAAGTAAATTCAGCAAAAAGAGTGAAAAGAGTGTTGGGGTCCCTCTGGAGTTTTCCTGCTTTTCATTGTACATTCATTACAGAAGTCTGAAATCCTTGAGCTCAGCCCTGTGATGACATTATACCTTTTTTGAGCACTAACTTCTGAAAAAGGCTCGTGTATCAGCAGTATCCCTCTAAAGGATTATCCCCTCCCCAGTTGTGGGTCCAGACCTTGTGGTCTCCCCAGCTGTGAGCATCCTCCTGGGGGAAGGATGGTCCTTGACCACTGGGACTTAAAGATTGCAAGAGTATGGAAGAGTGTGGTAGGGAAACAGCAGGTGCTGCTACAGCTGCACTAATGGCAAGGTACATAAGAGCTGGGGTGATGCTGGGGGCTGTGGATAAGGCTGTCAGCAAACAGAGGCCTTGTTTTTGCTCCTTCTGTCCTTGTTAATATTGTTATAACCATGGCTTATGGACACAAGCTACTCCCAGGCCTTGGTGAAGCCTTGAACAGGTCTGGTAGCTGTTCACACTGTAGGAGAATTGTGTCCTCTGCTGCCTGAGCTGTGTGTGCCAGCCAGTAAAGGCAGTCCCAGGCATCCAGCTTTGCTCCCATACTGGTGCAGAGGGAGCTAAGCTCTCTGGGATAAACACTGAACCAGCCTTGCTGAGCCAGCTCACAGCCTGGGTGACAGAGCTGCATCTGCCCCTGAGTCCTCTGGAGAGCACTGCCCGTCTCGCCCTGTGGGGCTGTGCTGGGGATGGTTATCGTGGGAACCAGGGAGCACTGGCAGCAGCAGGGACACACAGGACCTTCATCACACCTGGCACAAACACGGGCTGCAGGGTTGCAGAGCACACTTCTGCTTTGTGCTTCACACCTTTTGCTCTGCAGCTGCTGAGGCTGTACCAGGAGGTGCTCCATGAATCCCCATGTGCTGCCCCACAGCATCCCAATGGCTTTGTTCACTCTAGAGTGACCAGTGTTCATTCTGCAGTCAAGTGCTTGACCAAAAGAGGTACAGGCAGCTGCTGTGGCCTCCCACTGTAAGGATGCACAGGGCTGCAGAAGTCACACTGGATCTTTTGGGGACATGCAGAGGTGGGATTGTCACCTCATGGCCAGGCCCCCCTTGTCCATTGTATAAGGATTCACTTAACAGGTTTGGGGATGCACTGCTGCATCCTCACGACTCAGGAGACAGATTTTATCTCTTCTGGGGTCTTCTCTACCTTCAAGTCTTGATACCAACTCAGGTTTTAATGAGACGTGATCTTAAGTTCTTAACTTCTGACTAGGATATCATTGTGCCGTACTGTGACATGGATAAAGCAGCTCTGTGGTGCTGTGTGATACTGCCTCCCTGCCCTGACCAGCATGTGGTGGACAGGAGTACCTATCCCCTGTGCTTGACCCCTTGGAGGGATGGAAAGCCACTGCTCCTGTGCATGGTGTCACCCAAGGGTTTGTAGACCTCTGCAAGAACTGCCTGCAGACCCTCAGCAAAATTCTCCCTTTCTGTAGTGGCTGCTCTGACGTCTGCTGGCTCAGCAGGAGAAATCCTGCCTTCTGGGTGGACACATAATAAATTTGCAGTCCTCATGGAGAGGAATGCCCCGTCATGGCTGTGGGCATGGTGCTCCACCAGTGCCAGCCGCTGTCATCACCTGCATTCCTCTGTCCCCACGATGTGGCATGCAGAGGTTTAAGCAGCAGGGATCAGCAGTGGCACCACAGCTCTGGGAAAGGAGGGGAGTGAGTGTGACATTTGGCTATCCCTCTGGGACACTGTCCCAGCCTCTCCTGCTGCTTTGCTCAGCATCACATACACCCTGCAGAGAACAGAACAGCTCTGCCCCATCATCAGAAGCGCTGTCCTGAATGTACTCCTTTCTCTGACCTTTGTAATTATTCCTGTCCAATCTTTCTTCATGTTTTCTTCTAATTATTTTCCCCTTTCTTCTCTCCCTCTCCTTTTTCTCCCCTAAAAAACCCCAGCACTCCTCTCTGGTGTATTGAGAATGTGAGTGAAATTGAAGGCTGGAATGTCTCAAGTCTTTATGATGATGAATGACTTTCACTGCCAAACCTTTTATTGTCTGTGATTTGGAAAGAAGGGAAGCTGATTTATTGTGGCCAACTGTCATGCCATTTAATACAGTTATAAATTCTGACATCATGATGGCCACTGTCAGCCAGAGACCCCTCTGGCCACTCTTCTGCCCCGCTTTTGTCCACAGTCACTGTTTTCATCTGAGGAGCAGGCAGGGAAAAATGAGAGCTGGGAGCTCCCACTTGAAGGGTAATGGCAAAGGACCAAGCAAGCCCCAGGTGTCTCAGCCAGACCCAGGCAGGCTGCACAGCCCCAGCTCTTGGGATGGCCCTGGGCATCACTGCAGCATCCCCCCGCCCCTGGTGCTGGCACTCAGGGGTTACTTCAGTCCTGCCTGAATGTGACAGACAGGGAATATCACATGGGGCTTGGGGCAAGATCCCTTACCACAACCCCTTCTGTTCTCTGGTCTGAACTCACTGGAGGGTGCTTCCCATAAAGTAATCCACACATTGGTTATTTTTAAAACTACATGGTTCATCAGCTGAGATACATATCTCACTATGTTATAGGATGCTATCTACCCACTAGAAAGCTCAGAAAGAGGTGGGACTTGGAAATACGAATTTGGTCCTGCTGCTTGATGTGGCAGATGAAAAATGCAATTTTGTCTCAAAGTGATTTCAAATGAGATGATTCAGGTTCCTTCAACTAAAGAGAGTAAAACATTTCAAACGTGACAACTGAGAATATTTGGTGGAAAATACTGAAACCCTAATGTGTCAACATTTCCATAGCTTCACTATTTCCATCACAGAATCTGGATAAAGTGTCTGATTTCAGCTTTTCATTTTATTCCAGGATAAAAAAAGCATTACTTAAATATCAGGAAAATAGCATATAGATTGTTGATTTGGACTTCGTTGAACCCTAATTAAGATGTAAAAATTGAGGGTGTAAATATTTCTTCTGTGAGATGTAGAAAACCACTCATGACATTAGCAATGATGCTTGGATTGGAAATGCCTCCATCTCAGATTAATTCCAGATGCAGATCATAAATATTGATCTTTGTGAGATGAAAAATTTCAGCATGGGTTTAATGTCACTGCAAAACAGACTGGTGGAAGCTGTTGGATTTTCTTTTCCTCTGTGCTCACGTAGCAGGCTGAATAACCAGCTGTCAGTATACTCATGTCTTCCCATTTCTGGATGCACTAGCAGGCTGCTGGGGCGTGTTCACCATGTCAGCGTTGACAGGGCTCTGGGCAGGTGTCTGTCTGCATGGGACAGGTAGGACAGTGAAGCCCTGTGTCACCTGGCATGTGGCTGAGCCCTGGCAGCCCCTAGCACAGCAGTGCTGCCCTGAGCCTGTCTGGACACTGGCCCTGCAGTGACATCATCTGCCAGGGCATCATCAGTCCCTGGGTGCTGGTGAGGGGTGCAAGGCTCTGGCTTGGGCCCAAAGGGATTCCCACTGAGGAAAGTGTGCATGCTACCTGGGCTTCTCCTTCTGCTCTTGCTGCTCCCAGAAGCCCTCTGGATGTCACTGCTGCCCTTTGCAAGGACAAAGCTGGAAAGCCACGTCCTCCCCTCTCACCAGATTGCTCGGTGGGATCAGCTTACCTGATCCAGCTTTCCCACACATGGCTGGGAATCGTGAAGCTGGGGATCATCCCAGCCCACCAGGTCATGGCAGGGACCTGGGGCTCAGCAGCCTGAAGGCTTGCCTGGATGCTAGTACCCCCTCCAGGCCACCCAGTGTAATTCTCAGATCTGGGGGCAGTGTCACCCCAGCTGCCAGGCTGGGAGGAGGAGGTGGGCTGCCCTGCCCCTCCTATATGACACAATATACGTGTCATATTGTCTCATATCGCACCACAGTCATAGAGATGCTCTGGAGCAACACCTGTAGCAGCAGGGCCTTCTCATGCAGCTCATGTCTCAGCACAGCACACCCAGGTAGTGACACCTCTCTCGAGGTGGGTGGGCTCTCAGGTCATCAGCATTCTCTGCAGGAAGCGCCCGTGGTGGCAGCTACTGGTTCAGGGGCCATCTCCATTTTTCCTCACACATTTCCTCCGTGCCTGGGACAGTCCCAGAGGTGACTGCACAGCCTGGTATGAGCCCTCTGAATTGTCCATGGACAGCAAAATCTTTTAGCCAGGTCTATGGAATGAATCCTGAAGATCTGAGCCCTGCTGAAGGAAGCTATCCCTTGGGAGCAGTCTCTGTGTTCCCAGGGCAGCTACCAGCCTGAGCCAAGGCTCAGGACCCCAGAAATGTGTGGGACCACTCCTCAGGGCTGGCACGCCTCTTTTCATAACTGTTAAATGTTTGTTAAATGGGCTGAACACGTGCAGTTGGAAAAAGTTTGGATTTCTGTTTCTTGATGAGGCAGAGGTTGGAGGCCAGTCACCTCCCCCCATAATATCCATTAGTTTTTGGGAGCATCCATGCCACCACAGGAAAATGCTAACAATGCTACTTTTCATACTACAGGTCCTATTGTTTGGTTTTTGCCTTGTGGCTCCAAAGAATTGTCTGGAGTCCTGTTACAGTGAGAGGAGTTTGTAGTTCTTGACAAACTCATGATCCTTCCAGTCTTCTTGATTGCAAAGAGAAGCTAGAAAACACCTTCTGGACATTTGCAAAAATCCAAACAGTGCAAAAGAAGAAAAGGGAAAATGTTGTATTTAAATATCTTGTGATAACTCAGTCTCCCTCATGATTTTTTTGGGGTGTTTAGTATCTAGCTGTGCATTTACAGGAACAGGGATTCCCCCCGACCACAAACTTTTGAAGCTGCTGATCCTCTTGGTCATCCTACATCTTTCCAGCAGCACAGTGATTACTGTGGAGACAGTCTCACCAAGCCTGCTGTGCTGCTCTTATTAGAAGTATTGCTGTGCTGCAGAAGGAAAACAACAATAAAGGGAATATGTTGCCTCTGCATGCGTTAAGAGCACTGATCAAACCACATGAGATCCCATTTCAGACATAATGTGCATTGGAGGGCAAAATTAGATTGAGGAGTAAATGGAGCCTAAAATTTCCATAGCTTTATTCGTCAGAAAGCTGTTTCATTGCGTGGTTTAATTCTCCTATTTCTTTCATTCATTGCATGTAGCATGCTGGCTAGAGTACATTTTAGAAATAAGGCAACGAAAAATCCCCTTCTTTAATTTGGCAGTGGTTGTGAGGCGTGTAAGGCTGTTCAGACCTGAGATGTGGGGTGATATGAAATGCAGAAGCATGTTACTCAACAACAGAAAAATAGCCAAAGTGGCTCTTTCTGCATTTTAGCAGGAAAAGGTGTTTTGTTTTGGAACTGGTATTTTATATTTTGGCTTTTGATTTTGGTTTCTTCTGCATTTATTTAATTCTTAACTCTTTAGAGTTGGTTCTATTATTTCTATTTGAAAGTTTTATTTCATTGCTGTTTGTGAATTACACTGCATGGTGCACTTGACCAAAAAAATAACATTTTGTTGGCTAAGATCTGCCATGCTGGTCAGCCCATTATTTTTATGTGAGATTTCTTTTCTCTCCTCCTTAAACCTATGAGTTTGACAGGAGGTGCCTAACTGGTCTCTCAGATAAGTAGACAGATGGGGTTTTTTGCCTTTGTGGGCACCACTTGATGTCATCTCCAAACTAAAGCAAATTGCTGAGGAGAGCACTTGGTGTGCAGTGAATCCCTCCTGAAAGATTGAAAACTGCAGATCAGTGTAGCTGGCACCAGTGGTATGACCACAGCAGGACAAGCCCACGTGTGTCTCTGTGTGTCCATGCTTCCAGTCCACATTCCCTACTCCATTTCTTTTCCAGAACCTCTGGAAGCTCGTTTGGGTTCCCTCACACTGTTGTAGCAGTTCCCACTTCCTAATTGCCTGCAATTTTGACTCTTCCTGCCTTGCACTGTGAGCCATGGAAATAAGAAGGGGAAGAGGAGGCAATTCCAGGCAGTTTTCCAGTGAAACCCAGTTGAATACCTCCATCAGTTTCAGTGTTATGTACGCAGAGTCTCATCTTTGAGATCTTGACCAACAGAAGATCCCATCCTGTCAGAATGAGCTGCCTTCTCCGTTCCTTAAACTTGTTATCTGCAGAGGTGCTTCTCCTCCAGACTGGTGGAGGGACTGACCCCTGGACCAGGAGCCATGGGGATTTATTCAGGCTTGGGCTGTTGGGTCCTTGTGCCCTGCACATGCAAGGTCCATCCTTTGGCTGTGGCAGGGCCCTGCAGATCCAGCTGAGAAAATTTTCAAGATTTTTACTTTGTTCAGGTCTATTTCATATTCAAA
>VXBI01008187.1:90033-114678 GCA_013397375.1 Toxostoma redivivum | reverse complement strand
ACAAAAATATAAAATAAAAAAAAAAAAAAAAAAAACAACAAAACCAAACCCATAACAAAGAGAAAAACAGACAACCTCCTTAAAAAACTCCAGATCTGAAGAAAGTTTAACAACAGTAAGTACAAGAAAAGGCAAAACCATGCCAGAGCAGTATGCAGTTCTTGGTTGTATTTTTGACACCTTTTGTATCTCTCCTCAGTACCTTAAATTTTACGTAGCAAAGTAGTTTTTGAAAATGTGATTTGACTTCTTTTTAAAAAAGAAAATCAAATCTAGCATCTTCAGAACTTTTTCAATACACACCCATTAATTTCTTAGAGTTAAAATGCCCAAACAAACAGCTCTCTGCTTGCATAAACTCCAGGTTTACACAATTCAAGTTGTTAGGACAGAACTGTCTCTTAGTGTAAAGGCTTCATTATTAAAGGTCTTGTCTGGCACTGGCACAAAGGCAAATGTGACATGAGGTCTGTGATCTGCCACGTCCTGCTCACTGTGCGGCTGTTTGGCCCCTCCTTTGGGAGGGACTGTGCATTTCAGCGAGGAAGGAGTTCCCAGGGTTTGGACATGCAGGAGCTGTGCAGGAAGGTGGACCTGTGGGGTTTGCAGGCTGTGCCAGCAGCCCCAGCCCTGCCCAAAGAATCCTCCTGTGCAGGGCGCTGCTGCAGCTGCTGCAGGATGCCCCATGCAGCCTGCAACCTGCTGCTGCTCTGCTGCTCTCCAGGCAGCTGTGGGGGGAGGAGGGCCCCACAAAAGGGGTTGAATGGATCCAGACCACCACCTGCCCTCCCATAAGATCTCATCATCCTTGCTCTTGCCTCCATCTGCCTCTGCCCTCCCTGCCTTTCGGTGTCCCCTTGAGAGGTGAAATGTCAGAGATAAGGTTGTGGTGGTGTGCACATGTAATGTGGTGGGATTGTCTCCATCTTTCTGCCATGCATCCCATGCATCCCCATACCTCCCCACATCCCTCCACACCTAGAGCTGTGAGCACCTGAGATCCAGGCCATGCCTTGCCCTGCCCCAGCCACTGGTGGGCCTGCTAGCCCCAGCTAGGGCTGGACTCAACAAAGAGAAACCTTGCAAGGCCTGAAGATGTCATTTACCGTGGACTAGGGAAAGGCTAAATGATGGTGATGCATTTTAGTGTGTGGCTAGTTGTTGGCCACACAAGAATTAGGGTGAGGGTGGGTTCTTGCAAAGATGTTGTCTGCCTGGAGTATTTTCCCTACTTTCCACATGTCCTCTCCAATACATTGTGAGTGTGTGCATTGAATGAAGGGGTCAACCCGTGGAATTCTAACCTTGTTGTTGGAATTCTAACCATGTGTTACAGGAGGGACAAGAGAACCAGGTGGACTTTGAAGATCAAGGTGGATGATGGTGCAGCTCAGCTCAGATCTGCAGAAAAATCTTTCTCATCCTAGCAACCCTAAAAAGTATGTGACAAGCTGGAATACTGAGTTGTTCATAGGGTGCAAGAACTCTGTGGCTGCACAGATGAAGGAGTTTCATGCAGCAGGACAAAGAGAGTGCACAGAGGAGACAGGACTGAGGGCAGAGCACTCTGTAGCTCCAGGACTCTTTCTTAGGAATAACAGAGAAAACATACTGGGGTGTTCATCTGTACTTTTCCACTGCATTTTTGCTCTGACAGAAAACATCGGTCCTCCTTCCTTTCTCTTTTATCTGCCCTGGCTCTCTTTTAAAAGTGTAACTGAGTCTATAGAAAGAGTAGCAGAGACACCTGCTATGAAAGGCAGCTTTGGAGTCCTCTAACATCTGCTTCTGCTTTGCAGATGAGGAGAAAAACAGACCCACATCTGCAGCCCCTGTTTCAGTGCAGTGTGTTTAATCTGAATTTTATGGCTCTGATAGCAGATTACGGTGCCACTGTCATGAGCCCTTGCAGCCCCAGTCACAGTGGACACTGCGCATTTCAATACCTCCTCCACTAATCTTTCCCCCACTGCTCCCATTCCCTGGCTGCTAATTTCACGCAGGCACTTAAACATGATGGATAATTGTGTTCTGCTTATCAATGTTTAATTTAAGGGCTGTTCCGTCTGACCTGAATGCCCTCTGCAAGAGCTGTGCCTCATTATTGATTTCATGGTCATACCTGTGACATTACCTGCTTTGTAGGAAGTAGACTTTGACATTCCTGTGAGGCTTTGGCAGCCAGAGCTAATTGTCAGAAGAATAATCGAGTCAGCAAAATCATTACAGGTGATCTGTATGTTACCACTGTTTTATCTGCCTCTAATTAGGTGCAGGAGAGGTAACTCATCACAGTAAGCACACCACACTGGTTTGATGTCCACAAATAGAGCAAGATGAGCACAGGAGGGGAGTTATTCATTAACCGCAGCGATTCAGTGTGCTGGAGTCCTGTGCTGGTGACATCTCCTTTCCCAGTGGAGTGGTGTGGAATGGCATGGAATGCTGTACTGCAGGCATCTGTGGGATACAGAGTCTGAGTGACTTTTGGGAGGACTGAATGTTGGAGCATGTGCTCAGTGGCTTTGGGCCCAAGGCAGTAATGGCTGAGCTGCTGCTGTGGAGCAGTATTTTGTACGTGATAAAACCAGGTAGCTTTTTTAGGACATGTTTTTCTCTTGTTTTGGTACTCCACTGCCCCATGCTGCTGTCCTGGGCACACCCTGGGTGATATGCACACATCCTCAGCTGGCAAAGGGAGCAAGAGCCAATTGATAGAATTCATCAAGTCTTTTCCTGATAACAGTGTTGTGCATTTGATCAAAACATTTTCTTTGGGATAACAGCTTAAACAACCAGGTTAACATGATCAAGTTCTTCACAGAGCAGAAGAAAAAGAGCTTTTATAAGTGGAAACTGGATTTTCCAGAATAGAAGTCACTGTTGGTAACCAGTTTCAATGAAATAGGCTAGAAATTTAGACTTGCTTCCCAGAGATGAAGTGGCACCTAGAAAGCATCTCTGCCAACTACTTTTATTGTTCTGGTGTTAAGCAATGGCATGCCTTCCTGAAGGCACCATGCTTCCTCATATCTGGGGCAGCAGGAGTCTGGTATGGCAGGACAGCTGCCAAAGCCCACCAAAGAGAGACCAACATGTGCAGGCTCCTAGGCCAGCAGTGCTCTGGGGTCCTGGCAGCAGAGCAGCACCAGTACAGGTCCCTTCCTCTGCCATCAGTGTTTGCAGGTGCTTGACAAAGGAGGTGCTGTGTGACAGGACCAGAAACGTGGCCACAGAGGGGTGCCATCCTCCTCCCATCGCAGCCCGGAGTCCTAGAGACCCTGCAAGGTCATTTTGAAGAGAGCACAGTCTAAAGCCAAGTTCGTCCTTCTGGGAGGCCTTTTGGAAATGGTTTATCAGTTCTGCTGGTGCCCTGCTGCAGCTGCTGTGTGGCATCCCTGCATGAAACTAGCATAAGGATTCCTTGCAGATAGAGGCTGCCAGGCAAGGAGCTGCAGAACCCCAGGCTGAACGGGATGGTGCTTGGAAGCACCTGCCCAGCTCATTGCACAGCTCTATGGGCTGGTGTGGCAGCATCTCTTCATCTCCACTTTGCCTAAGGCAAACCTGGATTTTTAAAAGTAGTTTTCTGGAAAGACATGAAGAGTCAAGTGAGGCAGCAGCCTCTGTGTGGATGGTGGGGAGGGCTCTGATCTGTGCTGGTGGACAGGTCTGTGGGGAATCTGGTTTGGGCAAGGATGCCTGGGGTGGAGCCTGGGCAATGCTGGTTCTCTGCTGGGTGGAGCACTCTGGTGCTTGGTGATACCCTGTGTAATTTCAGACAGTGGTGTGTGCTACCTAGGGTGGCCATTTCAGATTGGCTGCTGTCTTGTAATGATACCTGCAAGGAGAGTGGGAATGCAGAGGACTCACCAGCACTGCTGGACTGGCTTTCCCAGTATTGCAGACCTATTGGTATTGACTCTGACTCTGAGGAGGTGGTTACTCCATTAACCCTCGTTCTTGACCACGCTCCTGGGCTGGTGGCAATCACCCCCCTGCTGTGAGCATGGGGCGGGGGGCAAAGGCCTGGCTCCCCTTGGTGCAGACCATGGTGCAGAGCAGAGAGGAAAATCACCAGCTCTGCTGGTGGCTGTGAGACGGTGGCAAAGAGGCTCTGTGAGCCCCTTCCACCACCTGAACCCCGTACATTTTCTGATGTATCCTTTGCTGTAATTAATTACATGTCCAGTGGGCTCATTTCTTTCATACTGTTACTGACAATCTGTTAGATAAAGGGAAAAAAATGCGTTGGTGCCCTGTGGTATTGAAAGTGAAGGGTTTTCACACTGTCAGGGTAATGAATTCTGCACGGGTTTGAAGCACCTGAGCTTGGGGGAGTCCTTGTGTCATGTGTCTGGGAGTGACAACCCCCAGTGGTTAATTACTGCCATGGATGAGAGCTGAGCTGATAGCAAAATGAGATAATTTCATTAGTAGTTAAATTTGAAGTTAATTGGATTCACGTTTACACACAGTAGTGTACAAAGACACACTTGAAAATGCTCTTTGCTGCCTTTTCAATTTTTTTAAGAAGGTAAATGAATTGAGGAATGCTTCTAAACTGCTCCCTCTTTTTTTTCATCCTGGTTTGGAGACAGGAGAGTCCTCTGCTGCTGCAGGCTGCTCTCTGCCCCAGCCATTTTGTCCTGCAGTGGGGATGCCCAACTGCTGCTTGCTACATCAGGGGTTGCTGCTAAGCTGTCCTCTAGGTAGTGACAAAATTTCTTTTATGGAAGAAAATTACTTATTTCCACCTTTTTTGCAAACTGATAATTTGCTTTCATTCTGTGTGTTGCCAGCTCCTAGTGAATGGAGGGACAGACATTTATTGACTGTCTTCTGTGTGCAGAGACTTTGACATGTACAGGGGGTGTCTGTAGCAGAGGTGTTTGCTCCACTCCCCACAAGGACAACATTGGTGCTCTCCCTAAGATATTTCACCTCTGGAAATCAGATGGGTGATGGGTCAGCATTGCCCTGGAGGTGTTTGCCAGGAACTTGAAGGAGCCTGGTGAGGCAGTCTGGAGGAGGTGATGGGATAAAGGAGGTGGCAGGGTGCAGGCTGGATGGGCACTAGAGCTGTGTGTGCTCCTTCTACCATGGAGGTGTGCCTGTTCCAGGACAGCAGATATCGCTGCAGGTACTGATGCTGCTGGGGCTACCAGCCTCTCCATGGGGAGGCCACTGCAGGAAACCCTCAGAGAGGTATTTTGGTACTTGGAGCTTAAATTTGTTGGCAGGGGTTGTTGGAAAGAGATTATTTACCTTGGAAAATCCTGCTAGGCTCTGCTCTAGCTGAGCTTCTCCATAGGCTGGAGCTGGCAGGTGAGCTGCTCTGTCCTGCACAATACCAGCCCAGCAGGGCAAGGAGACAGCTCTGCCCACAGCTGCTTCTGCCCCATCTCTAACTTTAGGTGTCTAAAACAACCTTCAAGTAGCACAGGACAAAGACATTCAGGAAAAAATAAAACTTGAAGGACCTAGGTTCCTATGTCTGTGTGTCCCACTGCTAAAATGTGGATGTTCATTTCCTCTTGAGCACTCTGCCTGTATGAGTAAGGCAGGAACACCCTAGAGCAGAGGCTGCTTCTTAACCACTCTTTGTACTAGGTGGGTTAGTATTTTTCTCTTAAATCAATTGTTCTATTGCAGTTGAAACTTGCCAGCACTGGGGGGGAAATCTCATAGAGAATGGGATGCTCCAGTCTTTCTTCTTTGGTGAAAGCAGATTCCATGGAATTGACAGGAGGAGGTTGGATTTTAGCTCGTGCAGCTATGGTCACTTTTGACCCTTGGTCACCTTTGGCCAGGCCCCTCAGGCCCTACCTGAGACTTGGCTATGGGGACTCCAAGGAAGATTTGTTGACAGATGTCATTTGGAAATGGGATGTAATGGAAACCAGCCCAGTCCTGTGGAATAGACCATGAGTGATGTTTTCTTAATTGACTGAGGAACAGAGATCCTTTGTTGTACTGGTTTTTGTGGTGGTTATATTGCTCATTGCCCTTGACAATGATCCTACTCATTATGGGTGCAGCAGTGGCTTTGGAGAAAGTGAAAAATTTATAATATTTCAAAATACTGAGGTAAATATCAAGGTTTTTATGATAGCTATGGAAACTGAGGAGTGGGGTGTAGTCAGCGTGGGGCAGTTTGGGAGGGGGAGCTTGCCCACAGGTCAAGGCACCTCTGGATGTGGAGTGTTGTGCCATTCTGTGGTGACACCGTACAGCCGAGGAGGGGAGGAGTCCTGATTTCCCTCTGGCCTCCGGAGGGCTCCTAGGTGGCAGCAGTCAGCCTGTGAAATGTTTGTCTGCACTAGGGACCGCCCTTAGCTGAGCCCCTGCTAGCCCTGGGAGTGAACCTAGCTTCTGAGACTGACTTTGTGCAGGCTGCAGATACTTTTGTATTCTCCAGACTCTAGAGGTGACATAAAGCATTTAATTTTGTGTGGGAGAGAAGGAAGGAGGGCAGTGATGAGGGGAGAGCATTTTAATCTAAAATAACCATTTTCTGCCTGCATTGAATAATTAGAATTCATTATGCCCTTCCGTAAGGGATGTGGCTTCTCTCTAGCACTGGAGAGCAAATTAATCAATTGTTTTGAACCTTAAATTCTTTTAGGATGTGAATGCACCATAAATATTCTGTAGGAAGGGCCTGAGAGGAACAGCTTGCATCCTGATTTGCAGATACTGAGAGCAGTGAAAGTGGGGCATGTGCTAAGAGATCAGTGCAGCAATGCTAGAGTTTTGGCATGTACCCCTTCATCTGAGGGCTGCCTTTGTGGCCATGACCCAGAGATTGTGAGCCACAATTTGCAATTACTTGTGTACCTGTCTCTTGTCTCATCAGGTGAAGTCTCATTTCTCTAAAGATACTGGAGAAAGGAAAAATTTTAAGTTTTATTTTTAGATCAGTTAAAAATGAAATTTGGGCTCAAAATCTTTACCAAACAAAAATCTTTTCTAAAAAAAATAGTTTTGGATTTTGGAAAAATGTTCCATTTCAATCTCTCCAGCTTTAGAGACCTGAAAAAACTGTCTTAAGAACAATTGCATATAGAGCACAGTGTGAAAAAACAGAATCTGTGCTTTTCTTGACAGTGGTGCTACAATCAACAATGTCGCATAACTTTTGGTGTTCCAACATGCTACCTTTTAAGGAAGAAACCTGATTTTTGCTAATGAGTTGGGCCAGCAGGACCTTGGAATTGACTGTTGCGAGTGGTCCCTGTCCCATAGAGGTTGGGAGAGCACAAGGGCCAGGTGCTTCATGCAGCCCAGAGTCCCTTCCTCTTAACTGAGGTGCAAACTCAGCTTTTTAGAGCTAATCCCCCATGCAGTGCCACTGCCTCTGAGCAGTGGTTTGGATCTGATGGACCCCTCATTTTCCTTTGGCCTTGGAGGAGCCACTTGGCAGGCTGGCAGAGCCACGGGGCTGGGTCTAAGGGACAGGTCTGCGAGCTGAAGTGGTGCCTGGGCAGTGTGTGTGATCTCACACTGGGAGGGGATTACAGAGCCTACATCCCGCTGCTGACCAAGCCGTGGTGTTGCAGGGTCAGTGCTACCAGGCACCTGTGTGTGTCTTGAAAGCAGCTTCTCCTTGGCTAAGTGTTCTGCCCAAGGATGCCATGGGAGCCCAGAAGACCATGAGTGGGCTCCAGGGTTTCCTCTGGGGTGAGGGATGGATGCTGCCTGATGAGATCACAGGAGCATCCTTTCCTTCTGGAGGTCTCTTGTGGCCACAGCTGACAGTGATTTACCCAAAATCCCACTGTGGCAGCCTGAAGGGATGGTGACTATTCCAGAACCTCCCCATGGGAGCAGGGTCCAGGCATGACTGAGGAAACACTTCTGTGGCACTGTATAGCCATGCTAGCTGAGCTCCTGTCTTTACACTGCCCGCAGAAACATGTCCTCGAAGGTGATAAGAGAGGGAGAGGGTGAGGGAAGAGAAGGGCCCTGTCCCCTGGTCCAGGGGCAGAGGGAATTGGAAGACATCCCACTGCCTGCTTTTGTGGGGTTATTTCCATGGAAGTCCTGTGGGAAGTCCTTGACTAAAGCCTATGTTTCTGTGGCTAAGTGCATCAGGCTATATCTACAAATCTGACTTCTTCTGGCACTGTGACAAACTGTATTTTGAACCACCTTCAGGTCTCACATGTCTCAATGCCTTGTGTTTGTTCCTTTTTTTTTTTAAACTGCTTTAATAAGAGACAAAACAAATGCCCTGCATTGTATTTAGATCTCAAAAATTTAGATCTCAGCCTGTGCATGTGGTTTTCTAGGGAGTTTTCTGGCAAAGTGTCATTAAGATCTGTGTTATTTCCCATTTCACTGCTTTTGACTTTACAAATCTGAGCTTTGGAGAAATTTGGGAATAGGGGTGAGCAGTTGGAGTTAAGGCGGATGTGTTCCTCTCCCTGCAGAGCTCTGCTCTTCACCTTCCAGTCTCGCACTTCATTGGAGCTTTGTGGCAGCTTATAGAGAAAACAAAACTGTGCCTGCCCTTGCTGCCAGGCTGGAAATCCCATGCTGGTCCTCGCAGAGCAGTGATGACAAATGCATGGCTGTGTTCTGGGTGCTCGGGGAGATGTAAAACCATGTCTGCTTGTCGCGATGCTCACGTGGTGATTTGTTGGTTTGATTCCTCAGGTCGCGAGCTGGCAAGCACAACCCTCCCAGGATACCCTCCCCATGTCCCTCCTGCTGGACAGGGCAGCTACTCCGCTCCAGCGCTGACAGGAATGGTGCCTGGTGAGTCTTGAGAGTCGGGGGGAAGGAGAACACAAAAGGAAAGCAGATAGCATTTCAGGAGAGAAGCACTGCGTGCTGTAAATGTTCTGTGCTGAGGCAGAAGCCACGGTGGTGAAGGGTAGGTGTGGAGTGATCCTGAGTGAAGTAGGGCCAGGCTCCCCAGCACAGGAGGCTGCATAACCTGCAGAGTGCCAAAGCAGTGTTGGCACTGAAATGCTGAAGGAGCTCCCAATCTCCCTTCTGTGGAACCTGGAGATTGCTCCATATTGGGCTGTTCCAGGCTCTACTCATCTGACTCAGGCTTTTTTCTAATTTACCTGATTTCTTCCAACACTGTGCCTCTGTGCTGCCCCAGCAGTGAGGTCACTGGGCCCGGGGGCTGGACATGTCCTGACCTCAGACTTCCTCTGTGCAACCTGATTGATGGGGACACCAGGTTGTTCCCAGGACACTGTGCTTCTGTGATTTCCTTCCCATTTTGGAGCCTTGCCATCAGAAATGCCAGGTGGCATGGGCCAGCAGGTGGCTGCTGCTTGCCCGTGTGGCAGCAGAAGCAGAGGTTGTGCTGGTGCCTGGGGTGGGCAGGGCAGGCTCTGCAGGTGTGTCACATCACTGATGCCAGCCTTCAGCGCTGTTGGCTGCAGGTCTGCACACAGCTCAGAGTAGGACAGTGACTCTGGGCGCTGGCAGCAAGGAGTGTGGGGCCACACCACTCCTGTCTTTTCTGGAGAGGTACCAGTTCGTTGGGTGCAGCTGCTGGGGTGGGTTGGCAGAGCTGCAGGATGTGGGGCTTAATGGTGCTCAGCCAGAGGAGGTGCAGTGAGGTTCAGTGATGTAGAGTCATCTGAGCTGATCTTCCCAGGTAATAGATTTTATTTTTAACTACATATAGGCTTGTGTGACCCATTATATTGAATAACTGCACTGTTCCTCTCACTGGTTCCTTTAATAACAACCTTCTGCTCCAGCTAGTGTGAAGGTCAGCTGCAAATTCTTGTAGGTTCTCTGTCTCATTTAAGTGAGAATTTGCTAACTAGCATCCAAAATGCCTTCTCAATCCTTCTTTGACTCCTGTCCTTTGCAGGATCAGTTTTAGAGCCTTGCTAGGGCAAGCACCACAGTCCCTGAAGGGCTGACAGTAAGGCAGGTGACAGACCCAGTCTGCTACCATTGGCACATCCCTGCTTGTTCCAAAATGGCCAAGTTGTCATTTGTGCCCGAGCACAGGCATGT
Organism: Toxostoma redivivum; assembly: GCA_013397375.1. Taxonomy (NCBI): domain Eukaryota; kingdom Metazoa; phylum Chordata; class Aves; order Passeriformes; family Mimidae; genus Toxostoma; species Toxostoma redivivum. Next base: position 104,682 of record VXBI01008187.1, on the reverse strand, counting down.
GTTTGTTGTGCCAGCTCTCAGGAATTCGTCTCACGACCTGCCTCTGCCTTGTTCTAGTTCTGGAGCCTTTGCTAGAAATGTGCTTCCTTGATAAGATTTTTAATCATTAGCCATGAATTTCTGCTCGTAATTAAGCAATTGTGTGAGTTAAGTGGTTAGAGACATGGGAGAAATGTATACATGATAACACATAAGCTGTGTTTTGTTGCATGCTTGTTGCTACTGCCATTGCCCCTGCTGATGTGAATAAACCCAGTCCTTGCCATGCTGGGTGTTTGTCCCATACCTGCTGGGGCCTGTAGCTTGCCTATGGGGCACAGGAGACCTCCACACTCCTTGCATTTGCAAGATGTGTGGATTCAGCTCCATGTTCTGCCCTTATCTTTTCTCCATCCCCCCCACCACTGCTCACCCTAACAGGAGCACTTTTGCCTCCTGACCTCCCAGGTCCTTTCTTATCTGTCCCACAGGCAAGGAGTACACAGGAAGCTGTCTCTGCTGCATCTCCATGACTTGTTCAAACACATGCTTAAAATTTCACATTTCCTTCCTTTCCTGCAAAACAAGGGACTTGCATATCAGCAGTGAATTTCCATTTTATGTCGCTTGTCTGCCATGGCAGAGAATAAACTATTCAAATGCTTTTCTCTGAAGGAACCAAACAAGCAAACACATGATTTGATTTCAGCCTGGAGCTTTTGGGACTGACAGCTGGCATTGCTCGAGTCTCCCATGAATGTGTTTCCTCTGCAGGCTGGTGGCCCTGCAAGCTTCTCCTGCCTTTGGGTGGGCTGTCACCCTTAGAATTGACTGGAGAGGAGCTGTCTGAGCTGTGCTGAGGTGCCAGCACCCACAGTGCTCTGATGTCACGGGGCACAATTGAAATGCCATGGTGGGGACAGATGGGTGAGCAGGTGGGATAACAACTGTCTGGGTGGTCAAGCTCAGAGGTAGTGCCTAATGCCACACCCCAGGTGGATGCTGGTATCACACATAGACTGCAGGGCATGGCTAGAGGTCTCTCTTGGTTCACAACCTGATCCATGACTAGAAGAGAGCCCAGCTTACCAGGTGGTCAGAGGATGCCAACCTGCATGATTCCATCAGGAGGCTCCTGAGCAGGGCAGTGATGTGGATGCACGTAGACAGGCTGAGGAGGAGCATGAAACCCAGCAAGGGAAAACCAAAAGATCCTGCACCTGAAAAGGAGCTCTTTGCAACAAAATGGGCTGAAGACTGTTTAGTTCCTGGAGGGGCTCCAGGGGTGAGGCAGGCTGAGAGCTGAGCATCAGTCTGCCATTTGTGCTGGTCGTGAGATGGCCAGCATCATCCTGGGCAGGAGCTGAAGGGAAAGAGTCATCCCCTCTCACTTGGAACTTGTGGACTCAGAATGGTACTGGTTTGGGCCCCCTTAACACAGAGAAGTATTTGGTGGAAGTCAAAACAAGCAAGATGCAACCGGGTATGACAAAAGTCTCCAAACTTTTCCCCCAAGAGATAGGCCCAGTGGTGGAACAGGTTGCTGAGGGGTTGTGCAATCTCCATGCTTGAGGGTTTTCAAGGCCACACTGGGTGAAGCCCTGAGTATTCTGCCCTGGCCTTATTGCTGATCCTGCAGTGAGAGGGGTCTTGGAGCTGCCTGGTGACCTTTCCATCCTGAAATGGCTGGTCATTCCATGACTCAGTGTTTCAACTGAGGCACTGCTGGAAATGTGCAGCAGAAATTCATGTGCTTCTGCATGATACTGTGAGTAGGGATGAAGTCAGGGAACTGTCAACACAGGGAGATCAGGCCCCTCTCTGTAAAGGAGTGGTGCCAGCAGTCCATGCAGAAGACGCACTTCCGCTGTAGACCACAGTTACCATTAAATGAATGAGCCATTAATCCCACTTTGAGGCTGGAGGGAGCCCTATAGGCATCTTTTCTGTCATAGGGAAGATCCTAATGTCTACACAAGGACTGGGAAAAATCACTTTCCACCTTCCTCTTCTATGCTGTGACCATGGTCTTACCGTGCAACGGTCCAAAGGCACCTTCTTCCAGCCCCTGGCTTGGCATCCTGCTTCCCTGTGCTCCATGTCCCGTGCCTGACTCATCTTTTCCTCTGGGAGACTATTAATGACAGGAGGGAGGCAGGGAGACCCAACACAAGATTGGTGACTATTGGTAAATATTCCTGGACGTGCTGGGAGCAAGCATCAACATTGACTCTATGATGTAGTATGTCATGGGAAGCCACAGGATCCTAGGAACAGCCACCAACCTCACCTGGGGAAGGGGACAGAGCAGTGCCTGCAGAAGCTTGCACAGAATGAACACTTTTCTTTACCCTTCATTGTCTGGTGGCTTGAAGCATGAAAGTTGGTATTCCTTGTAAATGTTCATTTTGTCTAATGCACCTCTCTGTATATATTTGTTATCTGTTTAAAGCTTTAATCCACTGTTGGTTCCTACTAGTTTCGTGGCCTCAGCATCATCTCAGGGTACAGGATCCCACAGGTTACTGTATGAGATGCTGTTTGCAGAAATTATCCCCAATAATTTGGTACTGTTGTTACTATTTGCTCACACTGTGACAGTGCCCCCGAGGTGCTGATGCTTTGGAGACATAGAGCAGTGTTTTCCCAGCAGCCTTTCCTTCCTGGGGGAAAATCTATGGGGCAAACCGCATCTTCTCCACCCTGTTATGTACTCACAATGTGAAGCCTTGTACCACCTGGCTGTGCTTCCTCCATCACAGAGATATGGTCCTGGGGCTGCTTGCTTCTTTGGACGGAGATGGTGCTGTCTTCTGCTTGCAGTTTCTGCCTCTTCTTCTCCTTTTACTGCCTCACACTTCGCTTTGGGAGCTCAACAGAAGCAATCTGGATGCACACTGGGAAATGCAACATTTGCAGGGGTTTTACTCTGTGGCCAGTGTGGGGGCCTCAGAGCCCTTTCCTGAGGTGGAGTGTTTGAATGGAAAGGCAGCTTCTGAAGCACCTGTTGGCTGGTCACAGAGACCATACAATCACCATAAATCCCTCACCTCTGGAAGGCTGGGCTCTGCTGCCCTGTTGCCTGGAGCTGGCATGGTGATAGGGACCAGTGCTGCTTGCCTGGGGTCTTTTATTGATGCTTTGTAGCTCCACAAAGCACCAGCCTGTTTGCAGCACTGGCTCAGGTCTCTCCTCACAGATCCCTTCCTGTGTCCAAGGGTCTGCTGCCAAGCTGTATCTGAAGGTCAGGGTTCTCCCACGTGTGGGGCAGATGGCAGCCATCAGCAAGGGGACAAGGGGAGACATGAGGAGTGGTGCAAGAGCTAGAGTATGTGTGCCTGCTCCAAGAAACCCATCCAGAGGCTGTGTCCTGTTTGAGTCCTGGAAGCGCTGGAGCAGAAGGACATGCAGCAGTTTCATTGCTGAGACAGGGGTTTGGACAAACCACAAGTGTGTCCACCAGCACGTGTGTGCCCTTGCCATCATGCTTATGGTGCTGCAGCTGAGCTGGACACAGGTCATATGCAAGCAGCCATGATAACTCACTTAAATCCTATTCCAGTTCTTGTGTTAGAAGTGCTGGGACAGCAATCCTTGTTTCCCTTCAGTTTCTGTCTCCTCCCCCAATTCCTTCTTCCCATCTCCAGGGCTGAAGCCCCTTGCTCTGCCAGCCCTTTTTCCATCCCCAGGGCTGCTGTTCTCCCCATCCCCTCCTCTCCTGGCAGGCTCTGCATGCTGGGTGACAGGAAAGGGTAGACTCTCCAGAATAGTGATGCTGAGAATATAGTCATTAATGGGACTCTTGAAACCCAGATGTCCTTTCTGAACACCGGTAATTTGTTTTTAATGAAAAACCATGCAGTGACCCTGAACAAATGAATTTCCTTTATAAGAAGTCTATGTGCAATTACCCGACTAAAGGGACCTGAAAACACTGACATTCAAAACTGGGCTTTGAAAAGAAAGGCATAAAAAATAGCAATGCTGTCATTAGCAATCTTTTATCTAGGAGAAGATGCTTGCTCTAACATGTGAAGGGGAAGGAGATGATGTTGCAAACAAAACATGTGATTTTCAAATGCATTTTTTCATTGTAGCTGGCAAATATTGATGCTGAGGAGCAGTAAGGTTGTGTGACTTCTTCCTGTTGGGACTGTTCCTCACTCTGGGTCTGCAGGGGAAAACACCCTCCCTCAGTCCACTGGCAGCCAGCCTGCAGCAAGGGGTGCAGAGGGTCAGAATGCCAGCCTCATGTCGTGGAGGGGTTAGGAGGCAGACATCTGGATGAGTGGGGCTACCAGGACCCAGTCTGTAGAGACTGGTGGAATTTGGATCCGTTGGCACACTGAAGACTTTATTAATAGTTAGTTTTTTTAGTTATTGTTTTTTGTTCTGGCTCTACCTTTGCCAAAGCTTTGCAACAGCATGTTGTAATCTCATGACAATATTTAGGAAATAAAGGAGAAGCAGCTGAGAGATGAAATGCCTAAAACCAGGGGCAGAGAAACCAAATTGCAGTATGTGGGATGTCAGAGGGCATCAGTGAACCAGATCCTTCTCTGTTGTACAGCATAATGCTGGAACTGCTTGGTTACTTGAACACTGGCATTGCTCTGGCCAGTGAGAGTGAAGGAAGTTTCTGGCCCTTTATGCTAGATGGACCTAAAGCAAATGGGGAATAAATCTTAGCAATTCTTCAGTGAAGCAGGAAGTTTGCATGTTACCTCCTCAGAGCCTGGAAGTGACTCCCAAGTATGCCATCTGTCCCACTGCCTCATGCTGCTGTTGTGGCTGGGGTGGGCATGTGTTTTTGGCTTAGAGGCACCTGTGCCTTTTCGGCAGCTCGTGCAGCTCAAACCCAAACCCAAATGTCTCCTGGTTCACTCCAAGCACAACTTCAGCCCCTACAGATGCACACAAAAAAATCCAAGGCTTCAGTATCACAGTCAGAAGACCTGCTGCCAAAGGGCAGAAGTACTGACATGGCCTTTTCTGGTAAAGCAAATTTTTTTCATTTTCCCCCAAATCTGGGGCTGTTCCACAGAAGTGTCTTCCCAGCCTTTTGTAGTCTTAGAAGACAAATCCCAGAGAAGTTTCATCACCTATGATGGAGTATGTGATGTGCCATCACAAATATCTTGGGGCAAATTGCAAACCAGCTGACAAATGATTCCCTTAATTAATAATGAAGCCGTTAGGTAAATAGTATGTGTTTATCCTCTGCTTGTGTATATTTTGAATGAGGAACTTCCAGAATCTTGGAAGTCTGGAGAAACGTTTTGGTTCTCATCTGTCAGGAACACTTGCACAGAATATAGATAAAATCTATATAGTTTTCAATATGATCTTGTCATATATTATTTCATTGAATTGACTTAGAAATTGTGCTGAAGTGGGCAGGAAGATAAAATGCTGGAAAGCCTACAGCCTTTGGATGTCCTGATGTGTGTTGCCCTCGCACTGATCCTCAGTGGGGTCAGTTTGGCCCCCTGCTCTTTACTCCAGCTGAGGATGTGGCATGTCCCCAGGGTCCCACGTGTGGCAAAGGCAGACCACCCTGCTATGCTGGCCCTCTCTGCTCTGTCCATAATTTCTGCCTCCTCCCGTTGAGGTAAGACATTGTGCATATCTAAACATAAGTAAGCAAGGTGAAGTGTGTATAAACAAAGAGGTCTGTATTTAGGAGTGAGGAGGAGGAGAGAAAACATATTGTATTGCTCCACTCTTTGGAAATTTCTATGCATTTGTAATAACAAAATTACCATAATTTGCTCGTTAACGCAGCTAGATCAGTCAAGCATTGTTCCAAACATGCAGAGGCTGCCTCTCGCTCTAGGTCTGCCAGTGAGTTAAGCATGGTAGAAATTAGCATGCAAATAGCCCTAATTCGGCCGAGCTGTCAGATCCGCATTCAGCTGCTTGTTCCCTTTGAAATCCCTGACAGGAGGGGCTCAGGCAGGCCCATCCTCCAGTAGATCCAGCCAGAAGAGTACCGAGGGGGCACCTCCTGAGTGACAGTTTGGCTACCTTCAGTCAAATCCACCTATCTCGTCAGCCAGCAGTGGTGACACTGGGGGCTGTGGGTTGGGGTGCACCTCCCAGCCAGACCTCCATGCCAAAACTGTCCCCTCCTCACCCCAGGATGGTGCCAGGCTTTGGGGCTCCAGCAGCTGAGTGATGCTGCCCTTGGGATAGGGGAGTGCTCTGCTGAGATACCAGTGTTCAAGTTAAGCTTCTCTTTGGATCAAAGAGTGTTGGTTGAGGTTGGGGTTTATTAGTACTGAGGGATGGGAACCAGGGCTTGTGTAATTTCTTCTGGAGCCTTAGCCAAGACTCCCAGGTTGTCTGTGGCTATGAAACTCTTGGAGCATCACTGCAGAGGATGGTTCTCTGGGCAGTGATGGCATGCTGCTGCACCATATTTGCCCATGGTCCCTGACAATGGGTGGGGAGAGAGAGAACCACGCAGCTGGTGGCACAGGGCTCTGTCCTGCGTCCCCAGAAGGGAAGCATGGGACCATTCCCTCTCAAGGTACCCGCAGGGAGAGCCTGCTGGCAGCTGGAAATGGTTCTCTGTTAATGATTATTCAGTGTTACTGTCTGATGCGCTGCCCACCTTTAGGCAAGAGTGGTGGTTATAAAAGCAATAGTCAGAATTTAACAAGTCTTTTGTTGCTGGTTCATTTCTTTTCTTTTAAGGGGAGGTTATGTTACTAAACATTTTTCTGTCCTCTGCAATACAGTAATTTTGAGACCTCTTGTGCTGGCAGCTACAATAAACTACCCCAAAATAACTAGAGCTGGAAATTTAAAGATAATGTATTAAAAGCTCAGTAATATGCTGTGTAGGACCTGGCACATAGGCCTGATTTTAAGAGTTTGCCATATGCAGAATCAGTTTGCCCCTACCCAGGCAGCTCCCAGGGTCTCCTCTGGGCACTAAGGACATTCCCTCTGTCTGTAGAGGGTGCAGGGACACTGCCATCCTCCTTTGCAAAGGCAGGAGAAGCTTTACAGAGGGTCTGCTAATAGATCATTGCTCTGCAAAGACAGCAGTGACAATGGCTGCCCAGGTGATGCACCCCCAATGTGCTAGCTGTGGCAGCTTGCTGTACAGCCAGATGTGGCATGCCAAGCGTGCTGCATCCTCTGCATTTCATGCGTCCACTCCTGTTTGCTCTTGTTTCTTCAGCTGTCCTTTGGTGGAAACACAATAAGGAAAAGATAACTGTCATTAGAAAGCCATGAGACCTACATTAGTTCTGATTTTGGAAAGTTGCAGTTTGGATTAGTGTAGCAGAGCTATGAGAGTGGTAAGACATTGCACAGGTTGTTCAGAGAAGCTGTGGCTGCCCCATCCCTGGAAGTGTCCAAGGCAGGTTGGAAGAGCTTGGAGCACCCTGGAATAGTGGACAGTTTAGTACCTGGTGTAGTCCCATGTCAGGTGTTGGGACTACATGAACTTTAAGGTTCTGTCCAACTCAAACCATTGTGTTATTCTATGATTCAAGTGCCCAGTGTTCTGAGCCTCACACAGGCATTGCCTATGAGCAAGGAAAGAGCAGCTAGTGCTGACTTGGACTTGCTGGGCTGAACTCAACCACCTTGCACGTAGTGTGATTGTGAGGAGAGAAATACCCATGTGAGAGCACACAACACAGATTATAATTTCTGAGTATTCTGGTTTTCATGCTTGTGCCTTCTGTGTGTTATGTCACCACACAGTTTAAAAAAATTAGAGATTACAAAAGTGTCGTGGTTGAGAACAGCAAGTTGTTGGAGCTTTGAGCCCTGAGAAGTGCCCAGCATCTGTCACGGCTGCCAGCTGTGGCTCAGGCATCAGATGACCTTGTATTTGGGGTGTGTGGAGCAGCCAGACCAGCCATCAAATCAGTCAGGCAGTTTCCAGACAAATTGTGTTTGACGATGGGCAAATGCCAAGGTCCCCACGGTGAGCAGAGTGGGAAGCACTTCATGGCCCGCTGTGTCCATGAGCAGGAGTGTGACATGGCTGCTCTTTCCCTGCCACACCACCCAGCATGGCAGCTGGTAACAGTGATGGCAGAGGAAAGTCTCTGTTCCATCACATCTGATCTCGACAGCCCAGCTGTCCAGTGCTTCCGTGTGGTGAGGGTTGGGATGATGTGTTTTCTTTCCTCCTGAGCATTAGACCTGGCTAGCCCACCTCTTGCTGAGGTCCTTGTCTCAGAGGGGGCTTCTCTTACGCCATCCCCAGCCTGGGTTTCTGTCTGCACTGAGCCTGTGCCTAGATCAGAGTGACAGGAGGGGTTCAGTATGTGCCTAGCCTCAAGGGGTCAAGAAGTTATCCTGCAATGAGATGGAAGTCTCCTGCTTCCAGCATTTTTGTGGCCAAGGGAATGCTGCAGACTAGATCCTGAACCCAAGTGTCCCCAGCTCCCTGAGCACTCCCCTCTGCCATGGGAGGATGACTCCTGTAGAGGTTTTGGGGGACTTTGCAGCCCTTCTCCTGCAGGCTGTTGTTTATTAATACGTTCTTTTTGCTACCTGCTTGACTTATTCTCTGAGATAGTAGGCTTGACTTCTTTATGATGGTTGCTGGAGAGGATTTGCTTGCAGTTAGGACTGTTTGAACATAGAACATCTGCCCTGTGGTGAACTCCAGTTCTCACAACCGATACCTATGGCACAAATTGGAATGAAATACTTTGATAATAAAATATTCCCAGGATTTTCTGGATTCCTTGAGACTTTATCAAAACAGGAGCAAATGCCTAGACAGTACAATAGATTGCAGTGCAGTGCAATTCAATGTAATGTGATCAGTGCAAAAGAAATAAAACAGGGTAACAGAAAGAAAGCAAAATTAAATGAGAACTTTTAATTGAAGTGGCATACTTTAGTGAAAATGAAGGAAGGTGCTCCAAGAACTGCAGCAACCGGACAGAGCAGCAGTGTGTTCCCAGCCCCATTTCTGGCAGCACTGGTACTGAGGCTGTGCACTTGGCCACGTGTGGCTTGCTGATCTTGATATCACTGTTGGCAGTGCAGCTTCTTGCTGCTGGGTCCACCTGGGATCCCAGGAGTCTGCATGCCAGTGGCTGGTGGAGACAAGAGATGACTCTACAGGGGCAGCTGAGAGAGGGAAGGGGCAAACCCCTCACTGCAATTAATTGCAATGCCATCTTATATTCAGATGAGTTGGGCAATTGTCCTCCAGTACAGAGAAATAGATCTCTCCTAATGCAGTTCCAATATGGTTGCTCTGTGGCACCACCTACCTTTGTTGTATTAAAGTTAAATACCTTTGTGTACAAAAGTTTAAAGTGCACAGCTAAAACCTATGTGCTTGCAGTAATTGCAGATGTAAATCTTTTTGTCATCCTGCAAAGACTAGGTGAGGTATTTCATAAATATGTCAGAAGCAGCATTAAAATTTTATGGCAGGCAGCACGGGTCGAGAATACTACAGTGACTTCTCAGCAAGGTACGTCCACCTTAACCCACAACTCATTAGTCATTGATGGGATTTCTGTGCCTTGTAGCTTCTCAGAAACACAGTAGTGTTACAAAAATCTGCATGTTACTGTTTTCTTACAATATGACAGCCCACTCAGATGTGCTAAAATACTACATCTTTGACCAGTGTTGGCTAATGTGAAGATAAAATAAGGGAGAAAGACTGGCCAAACTCTGTGATCATAGAATTATATTCAACCTTCATTAGAAGTTAATTGGCAGTCTTGATGGGACTGGGAACTTTGGAGACATGCTCTCTGAATGTGACCGAGTGCCTTCCAAGCACAACTGCAATAGACTTCTCCTTGGCTGATATCAGGAATAATTAGCCAGAGTAGGGGCTAATTTCAGTTTGAAATAATATGTGTGAAAATTTGGGGGATAGCTGCACCCCAGTTACTCTCTGAAGGGTTTATCAATGACTGCAAGATGGGACAGACGTGGACTGGATGTGCTTTTTGGTGACTGTGAGCCTGTGAAGGGTCAAAGATGATTATAAGTAATCTATTGATCCACTTACAGCAGATTTGCCAGTGGACTTACAAGCCTGGGTATGAAAGGAGCATGCACATATCTGTGAGTCCACATTGGCAGGTCTTTGTTAGTGTGTGTGTCTGTCCTTATGTGTGGGGTGTACTTCTGCATGTGCACCTTTGTTACTGCAGTCCCTGGCAGCCCAGGAATGGCCTGGTCCCCTTGCCAGTGGCTCTGTCTGCAATTCCCCACCTTCTCTGGGAGCAGACCCTGCGTTTTGCCCCCACCATTTCTCCAGATGGCATCCAGCTGGATTGCTGTGATAGTGTCTGTAGGTAAGTGAACATGAAGTGTATAGTTTTGTATATTTATTTATTTATATATATGTATAAATTGTAGCTTCTTGGGGAAGAAGAAAAGTGGGTTGTTCCTCCTGCTTTTAGGAGAGAAAATAGTTCTAACAAACAAAAGTATTACTCTTTTTGTTCAGATTTGTTGAAGGAGGGTATTGCAGGTGCTCAGTGGCCAAAGCAGAGTCTGGCTTATACCACTGGCCACTGTAATTAACAGAAAGTGTGGCAACATTTTTTGGCAGTTCTTCCTACAGGTAGAATGCTGTATAATTAATACACTGCTTAGGATCCTGTGAATGCCAATATCTCAGGGTTGACAATTGCAGCACATCACAGCTTCAGACACTCTGTCTTGGCTAAAGCTGGATGAAATGTTTGATGTAGTTTTGTAATGTTGTGTTGAAAGAACATGGGTAAAAGGCTTACTGCTCTGAGGACTCACTGTTTGTCAGGGCTTTTTTTTACATTTAAGATCAACAAGTAAAGGTTTTGTTCTGTGTAAGAAAAGCTTTACTTGGAAACCATTTGTGAGGGCTGTTCTTTTGCTGAAATCTATTATTTTCAATTCCATCATCAGAATAAAAAAGGGTGGGGGTGGGATATTAATTGTACAGAAAGCATTTCCACTTCTTCCTTATTAATGCTTTTTTCACTTCTTTCATCAGAAAATAAATAGATTGCTTGATACAGTGCCGTGTAGGTGTAGGTTCAATGAGGAGAGAAGCTTCCCATTTTGATGCAGAGGACCTCAGGTGTGTTGAAAAGCAACTTCCATTCTTTGAAACTACTCACTGAGGAGGTTTTCCAAAATGACATTTTTCATCCCCCTTGGAAAACATTTATTTTTATTAAAGGTTCTTCCCGCCACTAGCTAGCTAGCTCAAGCACCATGTGAGCTCACTGGGCTGCCGTCATGTGTCACTGTGCTCAGAGTGAAGATGTCTCTTTGTGGTGACACATGCATTGCCTGCAGGAATGGGCACAAGGGTGGCATTTGACAGGGAGGTATTGGCCCCCCAGGCTGCCAGATCCTTCCAGGGGGATCTGGCTGCAGCACCCATTGTCACATGTTGGATGTGTCATTCATCCTAGCATAGTTTATGGTAACACAGTCTTGAGAAAATTCTCCAAGCCTGCCCTTCAAAGATTCATCTATGAATCCCACCAGCTTGTCCTGGATGTTAGTTGGTGATGACCCTGGTATCTTCATCAAGACAAATTGGGTGGATCATGGAAGGCTTTTGCTAGATGCAGTGTATTTTCCTCCTCAGCCTCTTCCCAGGGGCGATGCTGTTTCTGAAATACCTGCTTTGTTGCAGTAGGGCTGCAGTTTGGTAACTTCCCATATTTTTTGGTACTTCTGTAGCATGTAGACTGCTTGGTCTAAAGCAGGCAAGCTAGCAGCCAAGTGTGCCTAGTCTGCAGAGCCAAAAGCAGAGTGATCCATTTCCTTCCTCCTGTGGGACTTCTGCACAAAAAGCAGGTGAGGGACCAGGAGAATACCTGGCAGATGACCTGGTGGTTAGCCCGTGGCATACCCTGGATTGCTATTCCCTCAGGTTAAATGCAGCTGATATTTTTAGCTTAGAGCAATGTATATCTCTGATCCTGCTGTTTGCTAATGAATGTTGAAATTAGAAGAAAGTCCAAGATTCAATCAAAACAAAAACCAACAATAAAAACTACTGTGGACTTTTCTTCAAGATACAGTTCTTTCCTCTTTTCAAAGGTACGGTTAGTTTACCATTGAGATTTTTTGGCTAAATTTTCTTTTTTTTAGCCTCACTAAATTAAATTTGAAAGTTTAGTATTTCCCCGAATTTAAAAGGAAAATATTTGTTTGGAAAACAACTGATGAAAAAAACAAATCCATGACTATTACTAGAAGAATTTTGTCTGATTTGTCACAAATTGTCAAAGATATGTTAGTGATGTGACACAGCATTTTTTTCATATCATGTGGAGTATCAACTGAAAGATTTTTCCCAGCTCTCCTGTTCATGGGGAGAACTTCTATCAGAATGAGTCCTGTGAGCCTCAGAGGCAGCAGCTTCCCAGACAGGACTGCAAGCCTCATTCTCTCTCACCCTAAGCTACTGCAATGGTTTGGTGTGGAGAGGAAAGTTCATTTTACTGAGGGAAAACCATGCTCTTGTTCTCTGCTGAGAGCTCAGACCCTTTTCCTGCCCATCAGGGTCCCCATAGTTGTTTGTCCCTCTGAGTTTATGTGGGATGCTGCCTGAGCTGCTGGATCATGAAACTGTCTCTGGGGTGGTGTTGGCCCAGAGTGACAAGAAGCTTCTGCTTTGGTTTATATCCTCCAGCTCAAGCATTGGCTGGCCCTATGGCAGGCAGAACTTTGATGTAACAGATTTCCAGTCTGTGTTTGGATAGCTGCTGCCTCACAGAGTCAGCCAGTGATGTGTGGGTGTGAACACATGGCTCAGTGCAGTGCTTATGCCTGCTCCCCACGCAGTCAAGCATGTCTTTGCTTACCAGGGTAATGATTGTTATTGGAATTTGCTGAAGAAATTTATGATCCATGTGATTACTTCCTCAAAATAAAACGATAGAAAACAAATAAAAGTATTGAGAATGTTAATTTTAAAAAGTTACAGTAACATCCCCAGTCAGAAAGGAAAGGTAGAGGCACCAGGAGTTTGGACTAACAGGGAGATGGGTTTGTCTGCAGGAAACCAACCTAGGGACAAATACGGCAGATTGTTTTTAAACTTATCCAAAACCCCCCAGAAGGAATATTGAAGATGTTGCTGCTCTGGAGTAACTCTGCATTTTGTCTCTTGACCTTCTGTTTGTGTCTCTTAAGCAGTTGAATGTATTGAATACTATTTCTCCTGGTTTGTTTTAATTTCTTGCCAAGTGGAAGGGCTGAATTGTCATAAATACAAAGCTTGGTTAACAAAAAGGCCCAGAAGTGGACACTAGTGGAGAAACCAGCCGCTGCAACAATTCTGGCAGGAAGGATGCCATGGCTGCCAGGTCATGGTCACTCTCCTTGTTNGGGAGCTGTCACATGGCTGTGGCTGAGAGGAAGGTGCATTGCATCACCTGTGTGTGATATCACCTGCAGTTGCATCACCTGCATGTTGTATTACTAGTAACTGTTACATGGATAACAAGCAGCTACCCCCCATGTTCCTGATGGCTTCTCTGTGTTCCACATGCTTGTGCAAAAGCCTGGTGTCTGAGAAAACTCAGCAAAAAGTGTCCAAACCTACATCTGTCTGCATGTAACTGGCTCTTTGTCTTGGTTTGAAAGACAGGTGCCTGTCAAGGAAAGTGGGAACCTCCCTTGGAATGGAAAATATGACCTCCTACCCTCCAAATTATTATAATGTTGAAATGTTGGGGCTGTCAGGAGAAGGAATAACAGTTCTTCACTGTTATACAAAATAGATATATATAAAAAAAAAAAGAAAAAAAAATTATAAAGCAAGGCAAACAAACACCACCACCAGCCCCAACAAAGAAGCAGAGCCACAGCCCCAGCCCAGCCTGCTCCTGGCTGCACTTTCCCCTCGGTGCAGTTCCGGGCACAGCCAGCAGGGGCGCTGCTGGCTCCCGGCCGGGCGGGCTGCGGGGGTTCCTCCAGGCCTGCAGGGGGCGCTGTGGCGCGGCTGCGTCTCTCCACACGGGGAATGGCGGCCGGGCCAGTGGGAGGAAGAGAAAAGGAGCTTCCTGTACAGCCTCAGAGGCCAGCGGGGCTCAGTGCCCCTCTGGGGGTGAAATGCACTGCAGCAGGAGCCTCAGGCTGGAACAGCGGAGGCGAGCACATCTAGGGTAGCAAAACGAAGTGTAGCAAAACTCCTAAGCCTTGGCAGGAGCTGCAGGAGTCTGGGCTGACACAGACATGGGGTGTTGGGTAAAGTAAAGCCAAAAGCCCGAAGTAGTGGCAGAAAACAGTGGGGCTGAGCAGTGGTAGCCGGGACACGTTCCCTTGGAGGGGGCTGTGGTCCCAGATGTTCCCGTGATGCCCCTGGGCAGTTGGTGAGGGTTGTTTCCAGAGTTGAAAAGGTTGCAGTTCAAGGGCTGCTACTACAAGCAAAGGCTTACCCAAGGTAAGGAGAAGCAGTGAAGGAGAGAACTCTGTGGTGGTGGCAAATTCTCCCTGCAGCAGCAAGACCACGACTGTCCCCCCTCTGATCCTGAGAGTGAGCAAGCGAGCCAAGGCCAAGGCCAGTCCCTCACCCTCAGCCAAAATCCTGCAGTATCTGCACTTCCCTAGAAAAAGCCCTGAGCTAAGAAATGGTAGCAAATTGCACCCTTCCCCCTCCTCTTCCTTCCAGCCACATCTTTTGTCTCTTAAATATTGTAGATATTGTCT
>VXBI01008187.1:68043-88474 GCA_013397375.1 Toxostoma redivivum | reverse complement strand
AAAAAAAAAAAGAAGAATTTAACCTCCACCGTTCTTGTTCAGCTGTACTGGTTCTGGAGCTTCCGATTCATGAGGTCTTTTGAGACTTGACTGTTATACTTAGAAGTGGCATATGAAACTCCCTTGCAGACTATTTGCTCAAATTCTGCATTTCAGTCCAAAAGTGCCAGCAGCTGGACTAATATTTGACTAATCTGTTTTCTACTGGTGTTGTCACACAGTCCCAGGACTCATGACTGCTGAGCTTCCTGGGGCTGCAGCCAGGTGCTCTGCATGTTGAATGTGTAGTGCAATGAAAGTGTACTAAATCCTGGTAAGTTTCCACACCTTGGCTGAACATGAGCTCTGTCAGAGCTAGCCGTGTTTTGACATCCTGCCTTTCTGCAGGGCAGGATGTTTTCCATTACCCACCTGCCTTGTGCCCAGTACTGGTAGATGGATGTGCCTGCATCCTTCCCATTCCCTGCAGCAGCAGTTCTCTAAAGCCACAGCAGTGTGAAAAACGTGGTGATACTTTTTCATTCGTCTCTTCATTCTTGAGATTTTTACACTCATGCTTTCCAGTTTCTCTGCAAATCAGAAAGAAAACTTTCAGGAAGCTTACCTTAAAACCAAGATAAGCATGAGTTGACAGTCCCCAGAGAAAAAATGCTGCGGAGTGGACAGAACTGTTTGGCAGCAGCAGAAGGTCCATCCACCACCATCAGGCTGTCTATCTCTGTCCCACTGTCGCAGGGTGGAATGCATCTCCAAGGCTTGGCACTGGCTTGTAGCAGCAGTGTTACTGGGAATCAGTCTTTGTTCTTTCCCTTCCTAACCTCTGCTTCTTGGAGGGGTGATGGAAGGGTCTGACCCTTTTTTGGGCTACAGCTATATATGGACTGTAGAGTCAGGTTTGTGGTAAAGATATGAGCTAACTCTGGCAGGAATCCTTTGTTTTGTGTCTTTGTATTTCAGCAAGGTGAGAAATACTGAGGAGGAGGCTTACTGTTTCCCATGAAGGAGGGATGTGCGTGATTCCCACCCTTTCCTCATGCTGCAGCAGTCAGTGTGCATGTGAGCATCCTTGGATGGCTGATCCGTGGTGTTTGTTTTTGAATGGGGCGAGGGCTGTCTGCTAAGAAGTGCTGTCAGGAAGTGTAGTTGATGGACCTTGGAATATCTGGTAAAATTTGTGAGGCAGTCATGCAGTGTTCATTCATCTAGCTTAGTTTCACTTATGGCTGTACTATTTGTCTGCCCAAGTCCTGAGGTGGTAATAACAGGGCTGGAGATTTTCTCCCCCACTTCTCCTTTTCCCCCTCCTTTCTTTCATGTTTCCTTCCTCTCATNATAAACGTTTGGAAAGTGCTACTGCCCACTCCATGGCGTGCACAGCATCAGCATGGAATGGAGTGGGTCTGTGCAGCTCCAGGAGAATAGGAGAGGGGAGGGAGAGATGGAAGGAGGGAGGAAGGCATCAAGGGAGAGAAGGCTGGGACACCTGAAAATGAGGTGTAGTGTAGTTCAAGGGAGAATGCTCCCCCTTGGGATGAAGCTCTTGCAGGCATGCAAAAGCTCACTGGGAGCTTTATTTCAAGCCTGGTGTGCTCCTGGTGCACAAAGAACAGGACAAGCTCTTCTGTGTGCTCTGTGCAAACAGGCCACAACAGGGATCTAGGTCTGTCCTGCTGTCCTGTCCACTCTATCCCTGTGTCCATGCACTGCACAGCTCTCACAGAGGATGTAGCAAGACTCACTCCCATCTGCTTTTGTGTGTCATGTCAGTCAGACAGTTCAGCTGTTTTGTGCAACTAAACCAGGACTAAACCTTTGAAAATCTCACTTTTCTGTGGAGAGGAAGAAATGCAACTCCTGTGGAAGGTAGTGTGTGATAGCATTCCTGTAGAAGAGGCACCCACAAGATGAAAGGATTTCTGTGTGCCACACACTGGCAGGAGAATTTGACCATAACTTCAGGACTGGGGAACATCGTGGCTCTCACAAGTGAAGTTCCCAGACTGCTGCCTGTGTGCTTTGCAGGCTTGGGCAGCACCAGAAGCACGGGGCTGGGCCAGAGACGAGCTGGAAGCCCAGGGGCTACAGAAGAAGGGAAGAATCAGGGAGGACTCTGGGTGAGACAACAGCCTCAGTTGTGGTGACACGGTGAAAAAGGAACAGAGAGGAGCTGCTGTGTCCTGCAGGAGACACATGGATCCCTGACTGGTGGAAGGCAATGGGGATGCTCTTGCCAGTGGCTGCAGTATGTCAAGTGGCTCCTAACATCTCTTTGGGCATTGTCAGCTTTGCTGTGCCTTGATCCTTTAGAGTGAGCACTCTGGTAGAGGTAACCTTCAGGCATTGAAGTCATCTATCGTCCATAGGGACAGGAGCAGAGAAGAACAGTAGGTACTATGTACTTCCCTCGGAAGAAAGGTTTGAAACAGCTCCATTTTTCCTGGCTCACCATGAATTAATGCCATTCCTTAGAGAAAAATAAGGAAAACTTACTCTGAGCTTGTGAGGAGTTTTTGCTGGCACGGCAACGTGTGCTGAGTATGGAAGGGCTTGCTGGTGCATGCTTTGGAGCTTCTTTCTGTGGAAGTTGTGTTGGGAGAGAGACTAGGTTGATCCTGGTAGTCTCATGGGTCTGAAGGGCTGCAGAAGAGAAACAAGGAAGAGATGCTGACAGAGATGTCCTGTAGCAGACTAGCGGTGGGCTGGTCCTGCTGTCAGCACACTCTGTTCATCTTGCGAGGCAGGTGGAGAGGCAACTCCCCTCTTCCCTGGGGCCGGTGTGCCAGCAGGTGGCCTAAACCATGGCCACTCACTGGCCAGGGGACCCAGATGTGGTCTCCATGTTGGGACAGGGATGCTGAGCCTGAGGAGCTCAGGACACAGTGTCAGGGGTTCACTGCCTAGCTGGGGTTATGGCAGCTCCCAGGCATGGGGTCGTGGCTATGCTAATGCCAAAGACCAAAGGTCGTGGCAAGCATCTGCTGTGGCCTGTCAGCCCTCACATCTTGCCTTAGGAAACATGCCTTTTCTTCTGCTGTGCTGTGCTTGTATATATTTACATGTGGAAGAGGGAGAAAGGAAGGAGGAAAAAAGAGAGAGATGAGGAAGCCTGTAATACATGGAACATTTCCTAATAAAACAGCAGCAGTGTTGGTATTTGTGTGGTGGAGGGGCCAAGTCAGAGCCCCATGGTGTAAGGCTCTGTTCTGAAGAGCTTTTAGCAAGTGACATGTGAAGAGAACAAACAGATGGGAGGAATGGGAGTTGATGAGGAGACAAATAACCATAATTTTGCAAGCCTTTATTTTGCCTTTGTCTGGAGGGCTCAAATCCATCTGAAGCTTATGCAAATATCCCTCTCCTTGGGTTATAGTGTTGGAGAAATATCTGGGACCATGACCATCTTCTCCATGAAGGATATCCAATATCTAGAAATTGGGCGGTTCATCTTCTCCCGCAGCAGAGGTTGTATCTGGACAGCCCTGTCCTTGTATTGTTCTTCTCACCCTGAGTCCTGTAGGGCTGGAGAGGCAAAGGCCAGCCCCATCATTGTGTCCCAGAGGCTTCTCCATCCCTCCTCATTTCCTTGCCCCTGCAGCAAGTTCAGGTGGCCTGGGCTGCAGCACAAAAAAGACACATAAAAGAAATCTGCACCCATTTACCTAATAATTTACCCATCCATATTCACCTTCCTTAAGGCAGAGTGTCCACAAGTGCTTTTACTGTGGTGGTCAGTGGAGCAGAGCACACACTGGAAAGCCCCTTTACCCCAGAATGGTAGCTGTCATCTCAAATCAAATCACCTTTTATTCTGTCTTTGTCTCTTTAATTTAGGGAGCGAGTTTTCCGGGAGCCCATACAGCCACCCACAGTATTCAACATACAACGACTCCTGGAGGTTTCCCAACCCTGGACTCCTGGGTAAGTGTTCACCCCTGTCTTGAGAGATCAGTGCAAAGTGTGCAGTGTTTGTCCATCCCTGAGGTGGGCAGAATGTGTGTCCCAGCTTGTCCTCAGTCAACTTTGGACCTAGAACAGGACTGCAGATCTACACTGGGATGCACAACTGCTCTTGGTTCACTTTGCCAACAAGAAGACCTGGCCCAACTATCTTGTGTTCTTGCTTCTGATAAAAATCCTTCCAGAGACATAGGGTATTGCTGGAAAGCAAGGTCACCACTTTTTTGAGGGTAAGGGACCCTGTTCAGACAAAATTTATGGTGCCAGGTTTCTTACAGCCAATTGTAAGCTCCACTGCTTCCTGTGCCATTGCTGCTTGCTCATGCATGTGCTTTATATTTCTCTCTGAGCTAGTGTTGTGTTTTCTTCCATATTGTGTGTATGCCCACTCCATCTCTCCTCAGCAAGGGACCACTGGTACAGCCTCACTGATGCCAGCATGGTCCCTATGAGCAATGGGAGACAGAAGCCCTGTAACTCCTGCAGGATCATGGCCCTCATGTGAAGGATAAACATAATCCATTTTACACCCCGTCAAAAGCTGGCCCACTTTGACCTTATATACATGTAGCATGCAGTAATTAGAATTTTTCCCTGCATAATTTGCATGGATGAGGTAAGTAAAATACCAATTAATTGTCATCTCTCAACACAGGAGTAGCATGCCTTAGAGATTTCCAGATTTATGGATGACAGGGCTGTTATATGTGACCTCCAGCAGCGAAATAATTTTGAATTTTTGTCGTACTTTTTTCATCCAGTTTCTTTGTTTTAAGTAATTGAGTCCCCATGTAATTGAACCACCCAGGCTGTATTCATCATGGTTCTTGTCCTTAAACAAATCCTTCGGGAGCAATAGACAGCCTCTGCCTCTCATGCCATGGTGCTGGTATAATGCTGTTATTTGCTGTGCCACATTTAAGGGTTTGTTAGCGCTTCCATCATAAATCAACAGACAGATCTTCAGCTAATATGGATGGGCATAGCTGCACAAAGCCAGGGGAGTCCTCGTGCTCAAACCCACTGTTTCCATGGCCACAGCCAGCGGTGCTGGCAGAATTTTGGCTGAGCAGCATGGGGAAGATGCTTTTGCCAGAGGCAAGAGCACACACCATCCTTTCTTCATTTCTCATTTTGCAACTCCTTTTGAATCAGAAAAGCTGCTTCAGCAATGCTCTGCATCATGGATAGGCCTGGGAAGCCAGGTTTTGTGTAACTTTTAAAATTTTCCTTCCAAAGTGTTAAAGAAATTGGCACGATACTAAAAATAAATGACAATCCAGCTCTCCACCTGCACGAAGACAGCTTTTGGAGAGGCTCCTGGGCTGTTTACTATGTTCCTGCCTGTGGATATCCATGAGAAGGGTGTGCACACTATCTGGAGCCAACCCAAAGCTATTCCTGAGCAACCCCAGAGGCACTGGCCCTTCCATTCTGTCAGCAGCAGGTTGCACCCATGGCCTGCTGAGCTCTTTATTTGAGATGATGGGCCTGTACCAGCTCTGAGCATGCTGTCCAGGGTTAGGGGCAAGGTGATGCCCTGAAGATGCTGGAGATAGTTAGGTCTGGGTCAGCAGAAGACTTTAAACAGACACTGGTCAATTTGCTTGCTGACAAGGAGACAGTTGCTTGCTGACAGAGCCTTTTACCTATGCCATTCCCTTTTTTAGTGCATTCATCCTCTTTTTCTTATTTCTGGTTCAGATCATGCGTTTTGGGGACAAATTCAACTCATCTTTGACATATGAGCAGTTATGGGGATAGTGTGCTCCACAGAGCAAAGCTCGTTCTCAGGCTGGAGGGGATTTCTTCAGCAATATTTATGCAGCAGCATGCTGTGAACATGTGTTTAAATGAGGCAAGGATAAAAAAATCAGAGGCTATCATATTTTTCCAGAAACTGCAGCTTTCTTGACATTGAAGTGTTTCATGCTGTAATGTCAATGCTGATTTTTCTTTTCTTTGTTGGAAAATGTAAAATATATAATCTTGGCTTCCTTATTTTAGTCCTCTTCAATATACTTTGTTTCAGCATTAATAAAAAAGGCAACTTTTCTTTCTGCAGCAAGTCTTAAAGATGAACTTACCATTTCAGTTCAGTCTGGTCACAGAACCGGGGGGGACTGGGGTTTCCTGGAGGTGGAATCCCCTTGTCTGACCATGGGTAGGTCCAAGTACAGTGGTGTAATCTGATCAGGAATGGGTCTGCAATCAGCCACAGTCTATGGGTGAGATGTCTCTTGTGCCTTGCAGAGATCTCTCCCATCTAGAGCTCTCCCTTTGCCACTGGAAGCCTAATCCTGCAATCCCTTCTCCCTAGTGCCTGCTAATCCCAGGTAGTATAGGGCAAGTAGGAGTCTGTGGCAGGGCCTTTAAAACCTGCCCCAAGTCTCCCTGCACACCAGAAGGTGCTGTGTGATGAGCCTGGGCACACGCAGTGGAGAACAGGTTAATTTGAACTATATCCACGATGCTTCCACTCCTCTCAGGAGTATACGTGAGTGCATTTAGTAATTCTCTCCTGAGAACAAGCTTTGGCAGTATCGGCCTCAAAGCAGAAACCTTGACAAAATTAATCAGGACTGGTACATTGCCTGACACAGTTTGTTTTACAAAGTCCTGCTCCTTTCACTGAGATGAAAGTGTAATACTGTAAGCACTTAGCAGCACCTACGTTCAATTAATTCCCTGTGCTGGCAAGGAAGAATTGCACCACAGCAATCACACAAGTCTGAGACCTGTGAAAGAGGAGCTAAAAGGGGAAATGTCATGATTTGCAAGTGGAGGAAAGGATACTTGGATTGAAAAATTATATTTGGGGGAAAGTAAAGAGAGAGAGATGAGAATGGTAAGAAAGCGTTGGTTTTAAGTCCCACATACAGTCTTTGTCCTTTATGTGTGGAGCAGCAGTGGGGGGTGTGAGGTGGCATCTTCAGGGGAAGGCAGAACCATATTCATGCAGACACTGGGATTGGGTTGTCTGGCCCCAGCAGAGCAGCAGCTACTCACCAATACCCTGCTGTCTGCTCTGCCCTTGCTTTGGTGCTTCTCACTTCTCCGTGCCGGGCCCCAAGCCTCTTCTGCCCCAGCTGTCGTGAAACCAGTGCAGATGGAGGACTGTGCTCCCTCCTGTCTGGGGCAGTCCCAAATGCTGTGCCCCATAGCTCCTGGGGAAGAGCAGACAATCAAGCTATGGTCCTCCAGAATGGTCAACAGAAGCAGGAGCAGAAGAAGTTAGTTCACAGCATCTTCATGCTCTTACATCTTGCATCAGCCCTGGTGGCACCCACACCCCCCTTGGTGTCAGAGAAACGACTGACTTTGCTGTGGGGGATGACTCAGTCCCACCTCGACCACAACAGGACTGTGGATAGACCCCAGGTTCCTGGAGGAATGTGCTGGGAAAGGGACATAAGCCCTTGTTGTCTGGCTTAGTGTCTGAAGTAGGTGTCTCCATCTCAAAGCCAGACAAAGAGTTGAGGGAAGGAAGATCTTTTTCCTTTCTTTTTTTCCCACATTGTCCTGCAAATGACTTGCAAGCAGTGCAGTGCAGGGATGCACACAGAGGCACATGAATTTATCTTTAAGCACATGGGAGGCAAATGTGCATGTCTAGGGCTCAGGCCTTTACTGTTGGCACATACTGGTGCACACCAGCATAGGATCAGCTCAACATGTGCATGCTAAGGGCAGATAACAGCAACACTGTCTAATGAAGAAAAACAATTCAGTTTTGTGTGGTTTGTAGCATTTGGCTCAGTCCTGCTCACTGTGGGCTCTGTTTGATGCAGTGTCCCTGCTCACATGCAGATGTGGTCCCTGTGTGCTGTTTGGGAGGGTTTGGCTGCACCACTGCAGTGCCATGTTTGCCAGTGCTGGCAAGGCATTATGCAAGGGCAGGGTTTGGAGCCTCTTAATTAGGATTAGATTCAATTCCTCTGTGGAATTCTGTGGAAAGATTGGAGAACAAGTAGGCACTAGAAATGACTGTGTCAAGAAATAAATTGATGATAGTATGAATTAGAAAGGAAAAATGACAGAAGGATGGACTAGTCTGTTCTGGATGGGGGCATGGTGACAGGAAGAGTGAGTACTTTCATTTTTCACTTTAAATACAAGCTTCTTTGATTGCACAGCTGAAAGGCAAACTGACAGAATCTAACTTGAGAGAAATGTAAGACCTTTGGAATGCATGGGAGATATATTGGGCTTTTTGTAGCTGTATTGAGTCAGAACAACAGTGGAGGAAGAGGGAGTGGGAAAACAAAGACTTTGACCCCCAGAAGACCCCATTTACCCCAAAACCTCAGAAAGCACTGCATCCAGCTCTGATGAGACCCACTTACTCCATAAGTCCCCATGCTCCATGAGTCAGGGTGAAATTGTTTGGTGCTGCTGGATCCCTCCCCTGGTGTGTTTTTCAGCCCTCTGCCTGAGCTAAGCTGTCATGGCTAGCACTAGTGCTGACGCCAGTGGGGACTGGGATCTCTGTTCACCACCATCACTGCCTGCTTCACATTGACCTCCTGGTGCTGTGATGAGTGAGGACAGCAGTTCCACCTGGCTCTTCACTGGCCTGTGAGCTGTTTTACCTCAAGGTACTGCCTGCCATGATCCCCAAGGACATCTGTGCAGATGGGTTGGCCATGAGGGGACATGGGCCAGCTACGTGGGTATCCCCAAGAGGGCAGCTCCCAAAGAACATCCCCAAAACCCCAGCCAGATATGGCATGCACATTTCAAAGTCTGTTAAGCTGGTAACTTTTGCCTTTGCTCATTCAAGAGTGGCCAATTTGACCATGGAAGGCTTCTGTACTTTCAATGGCTTGAGTTTGGCTGGGATATGAAGTATACAGCATTTAATTTTAGGCTCCCTATGACAATGGTTTTCACTGCCCTTGTGAAGCTTTCCAGTATTCTCCAGGAATAGCCTGTTCCAGGTAACTGACATCAGGTTAAGGAGCCCCAGCCTCAGGCTCCTGGAAGAGGACTGTCTGTCCAGGATAGCAGTTTTGGTGCTCTTAGCACATAACACAAGACTACACTTATGCAAACATAAATGGAATGATGACCTGCTGAAGGGATCTGCTCTAACACCATTGGCTATGGCTTAAAATTTTTTAACTTTTAGTAAATAAATCTAGGTTGGATTGATTCCTGCATGAGTTTGTATACAGACATCTTTGCAAGTGTTTATCATGGCCAGTGATTTCACAGACTCTCTTGAATTATTTTTGTGTACAGTAAAACTACCTTTCTAGTCAGCTAGGACCACACTCCTGAAGATTGCTTTACTTTGCTTAAACCCAGCCCTTTGGAGTGGGTTTGTCTGATTTTGGATGTCTGGATCACTAAGGATGCAACTGAGGACAACACAGACCCACACACTGCTTCTGTTTTGCGTACATGGAGCATACAAGCTCCCGTTTTGCCACAGCACTGTGCAGGAGACACAATCCAGTAGCCAAAGTCCTCTGTTTCTGACCTCTCAGGGCTGCAGAAGCAGAGTACTACATGCTCTGATAGGACATTGATCATGACAAAGCCTTCTTCTCTGACTGACTGTGATAAGCATTGCAATGTGCATTGCACATACTGGGCAAGAGCAAACGATGCCTGTGCTCTGTTTTTCGGATGCATCAGCTTGTGCTCCCTTGGAAATGAAAAGCTGGAGGCTGGTGATGAAGCCTGAGCTGATCTCCTGATGTAGCATTCTGGACAAAAGCAGCTGGGCTTACCTGTCAGGTTGATCCTGTTGGACCCTCAAGCAGTGAGGTAGCCCTGCATTTTGCCAATGATTAACAGCAACTTTCCCTGAGCTTCCTCTTAAGAGTCTGGCTGTGTGATTCTTCCTCTGGGCTTGGGCTTTTGAACCAACAGCCCTCAAATAATCACTGAGGTCATTTTGGAGTGAACAGCAAAGCATTCATCTGGAAGCTGTACAGTAAGAGGAGATGGCAGAAGGTTCTCCAGCCTCTTAGAGGGGAAGGCTTTTGGCTCAGTGCAGAGCATGTTGCAAACAGCACCAGGCATGCCAGCTGAGTCCTCCTTCCAGCTCTAGAGGGCGTGCAGGGCCTTGGTGGTAGAAAAACTGAGGCACTGCCACACTCAAGCTATGCCCAGAGGCTGCCATTGGTCCTACAGGAGCAGTGTTTGCTAGAGTCTGGGATGGCAAGTGAACAACCAAAAAATGCACTTTTGGTTTCACTGCCATTGATGCTTTCCTAAGGGGTCCACAGTGCCCACTGAGCTCTGGTGGCATTGCCTTTTCCCGGTGGGGCCAGCTCCCCTGTGTCACTGAAGCAGCAGAAGTCACTGCCTCTGCAGCAGGTCACACCCGGGGCTGTGAAGACCTTGACAATGTCTGATAGTCTGTGTGGAAGGCAGGGAGCTTAGGATGGAAGGCAGCTCTCAGACAGGGCCCCTCATGAGAGCAAACCCTACAGCCCTGACTACTCCAGTGCCATTACTCACATTGACTCGTTGTTGCTCAGCCAAGCCTCCCTGACGGTCTCAGACGCATGTGGCTACTACAAGTCCTTCCAGGGGGGTTCTTCCCCATGTGATGTGCCTCACTTCCCACGCATGTGAAACTAGTGACTTGCAGACCAAACTGATGTCACATTGAAGAGAGAAAAACTCCCTTCTTGGGATGGATCGGAGCTGGTTTCATTGCGCGTGTGCTTGGAAGGTTTCTTAAAACTGGTGCTAGTTGGACAGATTGATATCTCTCTGCATACCACTCAAAGACTCTCCCTCATTCAAACAAATAGTCCGGGCTCCTGGTGAGCCTTGGGTAATTGTCCTATCTACCAGTGCTTAGCCCTGCAGGACAGAGAACTTTCACCA
This sequence comes from Toxostoma redivivum, assembly GCA_013397375.1. Taxonomy (NCBI): domain Eukaryota; kingdom Metazoa; phylum Chordata; class Aves; order Passeriformes; family Mimidae; genus Toxostoma; species Toxostoma redivivum. Next base: position 77,668 of record VXBI01008187.1, on the reverse strand, counting down.
ATATTTTCCAGGCATTTTCTTGGTCAAGTACTTTCACTGAAATATTTTGTATGCTTTGGGGTTCAATCTCCTTTTAAAAGGAGGGGGAAAAATCAAAGAAGTCCGAGTACAGTAGTGGGGTTGGAATATCTTGACTTTCTGTTCTGAAAGGTAACTAACTTTTTTTAGTGAAGTAAATGAAGTTGATGTTTTGAGTGAAGGAATGGAAGAAGGTATCAAGCAGCAAGTGGCAGTGCAAAGCAGTGGTAACCTCCTTCTCATGCAGAATGCATGAATGCAATTTTCATTCTGTTTACCCAGCCCTTATTGAAGCTTTGGCTGGAGAGCTCTCTGACACCCATTGTCAGAACACTGCAAGCTGGCACTTTTCCACCTTTGTGTTGCTCACAGTGGTCTCATCTCCCACAGGCTCCCCCTACTACTACAGCGCCACAGCCCGCGGAGCAGCCGCCCCGGCCGCCGCCGCTGCCTACGACCGCCACTGACGCTGGGGCTCAGGGCACCGGCACTGACAGCACGCACGGCTGGGACACCGCCACTCCCTGCTGCCACCACGCCAGCCGCTCCACAAGGGAACGAGAAAGTACCTAGTAGGAACATGATCACTGAAATTTTGCTCTTTAAGCTTGTTGAACTGATTATTGTATTCTTAAATCTGGTTGGGTCCTGAATCAAACAGAGAAACAGGAGGAAGTGGTACTCCTGAAGCTCTGTGTGGTCAAAAATGTGTGGTAGCTTCATGTTCTTTGCAGCCGGCTGGCTACTGCTTTAATCGCCTGCGGGTGCCATGGCTGTATCTGGGGATAAGGAAGAGGTGTGAGCAGCTCCCCTTGGGGCAGCTCCCTCTTGCTGCACACTGAAACAGGCTGTGAGACTCAAGGCAATTTTCTTTTCTTCTTCTTTTTTTCCCCCTTTTTATTTTTGTTTGGTTTTTTTTCTTTTTTTTCTGGTTTTTTTTTTGTGTGTGGCAAAGAAAAAATCAGTCTGCTCAGTTTTACGCAAGCACACCACTGTAAATATTTGCTTGTTTGTATTACTGTAAGAGTAGCTTAAGCATAAACAGCAACATTGTACAAGTATGAACTCAAAACGCATCCAAAAGTGTGTTTTGAAACTGGTGCACTGATTCAAAGAACTCCGTAAGCTTTAAGCAACTTTGAACCAGGTTAACACTCATTGTGGCTGTATTTGGGCTGATGTTGTTTCTATATAGAGCATCCTATTTGACAGTTGTGTGTGATCATGCTATATGCTTGTATCAAACACATGGGCAACTGAAAGACATAGGCAATTTTGTGATACTTTACTGCTTAATATTAATTTTTGTTCATTTGTCATCATACTAAACACTGGAACCAATTCAAGTTAAGCAGCATCCAGGAAGGAATTCCTAAATAACAGTTGACACCTTATGCATATCTCTACAGATTGTGTGCTAAATCCCAGTCATGAAAACCCTTAGAGGAAGGCAGAGAAATATTGTGGTTACAAATTTTGTTAAGTGCGTGTAATGAGTGGGGTGTACCAGGCATGAGGGCAGCTGCACTTTCCAAGCCAAGCTGAAGGGGAAAGTACTTGTTTTGGGGTGTCTGTACATTTCTGTGAAGGCATTGCAGATTCCAGCACTGTAGTCCAGACATGCCTGGGGAGACTTTTGCCCTGCTAATTCCATGTTTCTTCTCTCCTACTTGAATAGGAAGCACTAATAGTCACAGGTTTCAATGTGCACCTTGTGGGGGTCTAAGTTAAGAGAGCAGAGCAGCTACAAATGACCACTAAGCAGGTACACCAGTCGCTGCCTCTCCATGGAGCCAGGAGAACTACTGATCTGTCCCTGACACCTCCCCCTACCCCAGACAAAGGCACAGACAACCTCAGCCACATAAGGATGAGGGGCATGACCACATCCCTTCCCTCCTGAGGGTAGTGGAGAAGCTCCCTGGTCCTGTTGAGGTGAAGATCTGGCTGTAGCATCATTACTCCTGACCCAACCATCCTCATCCACCCAGAGCTGCCTGGGCTCTGCTGAGGGGTCCTGTTGGTGTTTGTCTGCAGAAGAAAGGTTGTTGGTGTCAAACTTGAGATGCACTCCTGTGGAGGAACATTCAAGCAGATATTCACCAGGCTCCAGCTGTACAGACATTTCTCTGGTAGCTCCTGAGTTAACACTATTCTCTCCCTTCCCACCTCATCACTTGTGCTGCATGTCTGGTATCTGTGGCAGTCATTATCTGCTGAGAAATTCTCTCTCCCATTCCAGTGGCATCTTCTCATGGTATGGAAATGCAGCCAGCACTTCCAAGTTCCAGGGCAGATGTGTTCCAATCCTCAGCAGCCACGGAGACCCCCAGGTCTCACCAGCTCATTGACATTTCAGTGTGATGGTCACAGACCCCATCAGGGATTTCAGCCAGAGTCTTTATACTAATCCAAAAATAAGTTTTGTGACAAACTTATCAGTGAGATGAGTTCCATTTTTAATCTTTCAACAATTAATTACTGATACACATCTGTTTTTAATAAAAGACATATAGCAGCATTGAAAATTTACACAAGGAACCTTCTGAAGCCCTGCTTTGGGTTCATAATTATTTGCATACCCCATGATTGCTTGCATTCCTTGGACAATACTGTAAAGGGAATTTCTGTCCCTGGGACCGTGTGCAAAAGCCTGGCCAGGGGGTGTGCATTGTCTCCACTCTGAGCACATGCACCTTCTCTGTGAGTTCAGGAAGGCATGTGTCTGTCCAGTGCCTTTGCTGAGAGATGAGAAACAAGGGTTTGACCACTGGCGCTGGTGATGTATGTGGAGCAGAGGTGTGCTGAGTTACACCAGCTGTTGGACACCATCAGGCTTGGCTAAAACAAGTCTGTTGTCCAGTGAGGGAACTGCAGTTCGTTGGCATGTGGGCCCTTCACCCACTCTGCCTACTCTCCTGTAACCACATTACTTTTACTTGTTTCCTCAGCAGTATGGATTGTATGACATATATTAATTCAGATAATTTTGAGAAGACCAAACATGACATTTCAGCAGATGTTATCATACTCATGCCAGAAACACTTGTAGTTGGGCTGGGGACTTAGGAAAGACATGACAGGTGTGTTTCCTCCAAATGATGGATGTGTGGATGCCACTGGCTGAAGTGACCAAAAGTGCTCAGGCCTGACTGGCCTCAAGGCTTTCATCAGGCCAGCGCTTGGCCTGCCATCCCAAGGACTCTGTGGATACACAGGCAGCTGCTGAGGGTACACCTAAGACTCCCACCCTTGTACATGCAAAGCAGGGACTCGTGCCTGACCCATCTCCCAAAATGTGGCAGCCATGGCTCACTCACATCTGTTGGGATATCTTTCTATCACAAACAGCCAGTATGAGTTAGACCATAAAGTATTCATGCCATGCTGCTGGAAAAGGCACTTGTTGACAGTACTTTCTGGGAATATTTCACCTGAGATGTACAAACTGCTTTCCTCAGAAAGACTTTCTGTCCATAGTCCTCATTGTGGGAATCCTCCTGCTTGTGGAACATCTTTGAAAGGCACTATTGGTAGAAGGTGGTCATCGGGGATGGTGGAGGATTGCCTGCTTCCATCAGTGCTCTGGGGCCTCACTATTTCATGGGGGAGGGGTTACTGGGTGAACTGGAGATGGGAAGCAAATGACCCTTAGGGGCTACAAGGAGGGGAGAGAGCCAGCCCAGTGCTGCGGTTTGGGGTGCCCTGCTAATCCTTTACTCAGATGGGGTGCCCTGGAGAGCAGCGAATCATTACTAAACCATTGTGGAAATCAACCCCATGAAGTGCCTTCAGGCAGTTTCAGCACTGAACTCTGTAATACACTTGGTTAGATGGAGGGTTTTCCAGTACTTGACAGTCCAGCAATAATTTTATCAAATACACTGCTGACACTGGCTAAGAAATTAAATCTGTGAGGTGGAGAGGGACAATGCTGCTGTAAAAATAAATCAATGGAGGCCGGAGTCTGGATTGCATGAACTGACTTGTTGAGGAAGCTTTCAGTTAAATGCTGTCAGACTGTGACCATAAAGAAGACACAAAATGTTGTGGACACTGAATTTTTTCATCATCTGTGTCTGAAGGTTCAGTTATGGAGATATTATTGTTAGGCAGCTCTACTGACTGCAGAGCTCTGGATGTCTCTGAGGACTGGATCAACAGATCAAAAGTTTTCTTTGATCACTGTTGAAGCAGAAAAACACACGGGGTTCTGGTATCATGGGGCCAGAGAGCGAATGTTCATTCCAAGCTGTCTGAGAAATTCTCTGATTGGATTGGAAGATGTTCGGACAACATCAGGGCGTGAGGCACTTGGGAAGGAGATGGTGAGGAAGGAAACAGCACCAGGGTACATGGAGCTCACAATCTGTCACCTCTCCTTGACTCCCTGGGACTGAGTCCTCTCGGTGCTGTAGTGTGAGGTCAGTGCAGTGGGAGAGAGTAGCACGGCGGGTGAGGGAGGTGTGATGGCCTCACTGTGCCAGTCTTAGTTACCAGGTGTTGATAAATGCTTTGCCATGCTGGTCTTAGCTAATGGGGTTATATTCCTGCTTTTCTTTTTCTTTAATTTATGTATTTTACACATGCTTCAGTATGGAGGAGAGAGGAAGACATTCTTTCCAGACAGAGGTACCCATAGCTTCAAGAGCTATGGCCTGTAGCAGAGTGAATTTGTGTAGCTGTCACTGGCTGCAACGTGGCTTTGATCAAGTGTCCTTCCCAGTACCATGCTCTTCTCTACATGCATGTGCCACTGGGAAGCATAAGGCCTAAGAGGTAGCACAGCACTAGGCTGATCCACCCCATAACTCTTGAAAAACCTGGTTTTTCTTCTGGATTCGTTGATGAAATGTTAGAGGAGCAAGAGCTCTTGGCTAATGTGCCCTCAAGTCTCGCTAAGCATGCAAGTGATGGTCGCACGTGGGTGTTTTAGGCACAGGCGGGTCAGGCAGCCTGCGCTGACAGAGGCACTGGGCACACGTTTTGACTGCAGCCAGCTGCCACTCTGCGCTGGAGGCAGAGGGCTTAGGAGCAGCACAAGGCTGGGGGGGCAGCTAGGGAGCCCTGTACTTCCTCAGACCTGCTCTTGTCACAGGTATGTGTTACCACGGTATGACAAACAAAAGGATCTGGAAGGATCAAAACCAGTTAGTGCTCTTTTTCTGGTCGAGCTAATGAGACTTGACATGCAAATGCTGAGTGAAAAGCATATCAAAGCGGTGCCCAGATCGCTCACCTTGGCATCACAGCTGGCACAGGTGTCAGCTCCAGCAGAGGCCTTACTCACCAGTCCTGTGAAAGGCTCACAGAATGCAGGAGCTGCAGGGTGGGAGCCAGACTGAAAGGACTGAGCTGGACACAGCTGCAACATTGCTGGGTGGGCCGGCATGCATGTAGGGATTGCTGTCTACACACTTGTCCGTGTTGTATACTATTACTCGAGTATCTCAGAAGCTTGCAGGGGCTGTGGAGAGCTGGATCCTAGTCCTGCATCAGCCCTAGACACCACCCAGCCAGACCCCTGTGTCCGAGGTCTCTGGCTCTGCCTTGTCTAAGTGAGGCAGGAAAAATGGCCAGTGGGCATTTACACCTGCCTTTCCCTTTGCTCAGCCTCCTAAGGGAAAAAATCTTGTCATGGTTTTTCACTTTGTGTAGTGGCCTTTGTACATTCCGAAATTGCAGAAATTCATTTCATTGCAAGTGGAATTCCTTTCCAAGAAAAAAAAAAGAACAAACTTTTTTTTTCTTAAAGACAAACTACTATGTATTAGGGACTTCTAGCAACAAAGAAATACCTATTGTATCCACCAAAGTCTGCAATGCCTGCATTGAACCATACTTCTTTATAAAGAGAGGAAAAAGAAAGAGAGGGAGAAAAAGAAAAGCCTCCTCACCTTGAAAAGTACATACAAACAAAAAATAACTTACAAAAAAAATTCCTAAAAATAACTGTTGAATTGCCTTTGAAAGTAGGGGATAACATCTGTTGCAAAACAGATGAAAAAATGCTTCTTAAAATGTGTATGTTTTGTATTCTTTTTTTCTAGTAGGAAAAGAACAAACTTGAAATCTTGGTGTTTTTTCCTTAGTGCTGTGTGTTGCTTTTGTGTGTTATAATATTTGAATGTAATTACAGCAGTGCCAATTTGCCAAAGACGTCGAACATTATTTTGGGGATTTTGTTTTGGGTTTTGTTTTGGGTAGCAAAAAAGGGAGGTGGGCTGGGGACTGGGGGTGCTAGGGCATGGGTCAAAAAGGAGGGGCTGTTTGAAGGGGTTTTTTTCTTTTTTTTTTTTTCTTTTTTAAAAAAATTCTTTTTCCTGTCAGTACTGGAATTTGTGATTTTATTCTAAGTTAAATGGTTGACTGCAACACTTTTTTTTTTTAGATTAGTTGAAGAAACATGCAATAAGATTGGCGTAGTTCAATATCTGTGTGTCTTTTCATGAGAGTGACTGTTACTTGTGGACATTTGGTTTTATGTAACCTTTATGTGAGATAATTATTTGTAAATATTTACCATAATTTTATTGGTTCCTAAAATAAAAGTAATTTTTTTAAGTTCAAAATGCCTGCTTTCACTCTTGTCCTCACCTTGTGTCCTGCCTTTCTAGGGAAAAAAAATTACCAGGTAGTTGCATTTGAAGTGGGACATTGGAAGCCCTCATGAAAAAGCATCCATCAGTCCTGGTGAGGCGTTGCCGCCCGGTGTCACTGAACACCCTCTCGCACTGCAACATGGTGGGACCCACTAAGGTGCTCCATGCTGTGGCAGAGCCACGCCACCACAAAATTATGGGGTCAGTGGTGGTGAGGACCCTCAGGTCCTCAAGTGTCCTTGGTCCTACGGGCAGTTTGTTCTCCCCATGAAGCAGAGTCGCCCTCCAGAAGAGCCCTGGGTGCAAGATGGAGCAGTTTGCTGGGGGCTGGAGTCAGGTACTGTTGAGAAGACCCTGAAGGCATCTCTCCTCTCTGAAGACCACAGTGGTTTGGCTGAGGTGTTCCCTGCTTTGGAGCAGGGCTGTGCTGTACTGCACTGCTGCCCACCTGTTCTTCTGTGGGAGAGGGTGTCTTGTGGCTGCTGAGGGAAAGGGACATGGGACATTGGGATTTTTTCCCCAGCAGCCTTTTTGTTCCAAGCCAAAATCTCTTGTCCAGTGTAGGACAGCTGGGAAGAGGCTCTGCTTCTGCCCATGTAACTTCTGACCACCAGCAGAGACAGGGTGGCACTGGGCCATGGAGGGTGTGAGAACTCCCCTGACCCCTGCCCTAGAGTCTATCGTGGCTGTGTCACTAAATGCCTGTACTGACATCTATATATATACGACTAGGAGCTGGAAAAATCTTGCTAACCACTACTGACATATAACGCTCTTTTAAAAATGTGCTATAGCTAATGATTGATGAATAATCTATTCTCAATGGCTTACATATAAAGGTGTTTACATTTGGATGCACAGGCATTCTTGAGGGTTGCTTTGTGCTCCTTCTGAAGCTTTTTCAAGCTCACATTTCCCTCCACCTGCCATCTCATGGCAGCACCTCTGTCCTCAGGATTGCTGTCTGGTGTGTGTGTGGCCAGAGCCAAACCTCTTGAGCAGCCTTGAGTTGTGAGAAATATTCTTGGATCATCATCATAGGTGTCTTGCATGACCTGGTGAATTCTGTCACAGTACCCCAGCTTGCCCAAGCATGGGGTTTATGAAACAATAATAAGGGAATGCCCATTTTGTTCGGCACCAACTTGTCTTTGACCTCAGCTGTTGTACCCGCTGTGTGAATTTTAATATCATTCTAGCAACAGAGATTGCAAATTTTAATTAGTAGATTCACAGCATATGAAAAAAGGTTGGAAGACATCTTTAAGACCATCTTGTTCCATTCTCCTGCCATGGGCAGGATCATGTTCCACTAGACCATGTTGCTCAAATCCCAACAAACACATGTAATTGACAAAAAAGGAATGATAGTGAAGGTGTCCAGAACTTTCACCCTCACACTTTCTGAATTTCTAATGATTTACTGATGATATGTGTACCCCATTTAGCTGGGATAGAGATAACTTCCCTCATAGCAGCTAGTTTGGTGCCGTGCTGTGGATTTGTGGCTGAAACAGGGTTGGTAACACACCAAAAACTGGCTCTCACTGAGCAAGCTAGCATAGTGCCAAGGGTCAGAGAGGAGTGCTGAGTGGGAAAAAAACTTGTAGAAGGGCAACTGGAGGGTTGACACCAACTGACCAAAGGGATATCTGTACAATACAGTGCCATGCTCACCAGCAGAAGCTGGGGAGGGAGTTTTTCCAAAGCAGATGTTGTGTAGGGACTGGCTATCACTATCAGTCTATTTGTGGGAGGTGGTGAGTGGATGCCTTTGTTTTTATTTTTCTCTGTCCTTTGTTTAACTTGTTTTTGTCTCAACCCTTCAGTCTTCTCACTGCCACTCTTCCTTTTTTCTCCCCCATCATGTTGTGGCAGGATTAAACAAAAGGCTACCTGAACACAGAGCTGCTGGCCATGTTAAATTCTCCACAGCAATGCTTATAATAAATATTGACATTGATTTTGACAGTTTAAGTCCTCCAGGAAGCTCAGGACAATAGGTTTGTGTCCCAGTACCATACATTTCAGTATTAAACCTGAGAGGCAGAACTCAAGACCTTTTCACAATTCAGTAAATAATTGTAGGTAAATAAAATCACAGTCATTTGGCTCATAGACAATGGGCAGAGAGAGGCAGAATTAAGTCAACCAGCAGCATACATCCAATATTTACTTGATGTCCAGCAGGTTCTGCTTTGGGAAGAAGCCTGGATTCCGTGCTGGCAGCATATTTCAGAGTAGAGTGGGTATTCTTACTCTTGAGCCTGCAGTACAATGGAGTGAATTTTAGAAGAACAAGTATTCAAAAATCAGTTTTCCACAATTCCCAAGTTCATCCATCAGCACTTGTCCAGCCAAGCTGGACTTGGTGTGCTTTGCTCCACCCCTGTTGCTCCTCTCCTGTGTCCTGATGTATTCCCCATGCACCATGTGCACCTCACAGCTCTTTGGGATGCACAGCTTTTGGAATAGCCCTTCACATTCCCCAGCCTGTGTGGACTGAAACAGCAACCTCCCAGTGCCACTGCCCACCTCATTGCTGAGAGCTGGTGCATGGCATTGGCCAATTTCCCTGTGGGAAACTGTGAGGAGCTCTTTTAAAAATGGATGGTCAGGAATGAAATTAAGCCAAGCCATGCAAATGTTGTATTTGAGAACGGTTTATTTGTAATGAAAAAACAACAAAGACAAAGGAGTTGCCCAAACCAAAGGGTTAGAAGACAGAAAAGAAGGGCGGAAAATGGGAAAGGAGTCAGAGANGGGACACGGGGAGGCAGGACAGGCGTGAGACCGAGCCAGTAGGGCAGGAAAGCCAGAAGGCAGGCTGAGGCCAGGGCAAGAGAGACAAAACACGGGCTGGGGCCAGGGCAAAGGAGCGGCGAGCCGGCAAGCAGCTGGAGCCAAGCAAAAGGCACAAGACCCACAAGGCCTCCTCTACACTCAAAAAGCCCAAAGCTAAAAAGCAAGTCTCAAAAAAGCCCCCAAACGACCACTCTCAAAAA
>VXBI01008187.1:42119-67264 GCA_013397375.1 Toxostoma redivivum | reverse complement strand
TGTTAAGGCAAATCAAAATGAAATTGTCTCCTGGCAGCCATGCACTGGTGCCCTGAGGAGCCCAATATCACCAGATGGAGCAGGAATCCCTTGCATTGCCCTCTGAGTCCTGGGAGATTCATCTTCTTGTAGGTAAAAGTTAGTGATGGCTTCTGAGGAGAGAGGAAAGCCATCAGACCTTCAGAATCCACTGCATGACTCACTTCCCAGGCAGCAAGGTCCTGGAAGGGTCTGGGGCTTGGAGACCACTCTCAGCAGCTGTCCCATCACCATGAGGGTGCTCAAAAAACTGGAGCTCCTCTCCTGTAGAGATAGCATGAGGGATGGGGCTGTTCAGCCTGGAGAAGGGGTCTCCCTCTTTTTCTTCAGGGACACCTTAGGGTCCCTTCCAAGACTTGAGACGGCTCCAAGGGACTTTGAACAGGGGCCTGGAGAGACTAGACAAGGCTTCCCACTTACAGAAGACAGGGCTGGATTGGATATTCAGAAGAAATTATTCCCTGGTGAGGCCCTGGCACAGGCTGCTCAGAGAAACTGTGGTTGTGCTATCCTGGGAAGTGTTCAAGGCCAGGTTGGACCAGGCTTGGAATTTGGGACAGGCTTGGGACATGTTCCTTCCCATGGCAAGGCATGAAAAGAGATGAGCTTTTAAGGTCCCTTCCAGGCTCCAACTTTTTATGGTTCTAAGATTGTCTTAGTGCATTTTCCAGCACTTCTTGAGGACAGCAGAGAGTGGATGAACCAAACTGACTTTTCCTTGCAGAGCCTGTGCCAGTGCCTGGTCAGCTTTCAGTGGAGATTCATGGCTTAGCAGCAAAGGGACTTTACAGGAGAACACCGGGCACCATGTGTGGCTGTACTGTGCTTGCAATGGCAGGGATTGCCATTTCTTGCTCTATTTTTTATACTTTTTTGTACTTCTGCTGTCTTTCAGCCTTGCTAGGTTAAAAGAGGAATGAGTTGTCTACTCCTGCAGCAGGCAGGCACTGCCCGTTCCTCATTAAGCCCTTCCACGTCTGGATGTGAAATGCCATGGCAGCCTGCTGGTAGCAGAACAGTGGGATTAGACCTGACAAAACTGCAGTGAGAGGCATGGAATCCTCCTGTCTCTTCAGGTGTTAGGCCCCATACTGCTTCTTTCAGTGAGAATGCCCTTCAAGGATGCAAATATGGTTTTAGCTCACACCTTCATACAAACGGCCATTGTTTAAGATGCCTGGGAATTGTCATTTGTACTTTTAATGAATAAGAAATGCAGACCCTTGGTTCAGCCAAGGAATGTCTCTGTATTGTAGCAGATTTTGCAGACAAGGGCAATATGCAGTCCAGCCAGGAAAGACAGGAGCAGAGATGTGGGTACACAGGAGCTGGTACAAAGAGATCAAAGTGACAACTCCTTTGCCAGGATTCCTGCAGTGGGCCATGATGGCTATGAGCAGGAACATCTGGAAATAATGTCACAGACAGCTGGTGAAGACTTATGGCTTCTGTCTCAAGACTTCGTGACCTATTTTCATTCTCAAAAGACCCCAAAAACTTGAAATGCCCTGGGGAGAAAAGAAAATCCCTTATGTGTACATGCACTTTCTTGAAGAACCTAGAAAGCATCTTTTTACAGCAGTGATTCCAAAGCTGTGGGGCTATTGATCATACCTGAACAGTGAACTAAGAAGCATGCTCCAGCTGCCACTCTGCTGAACGGACTTCTTTCTGCCTACAAATTTGTAGTGAGTCTCACTCATTCACCCTTCAAGGATCCTCTGAATAGGAGGCTTTGGGCCCACCTGAAACAGGATCCCATGCCCTTGCTTCAAAGGGAGCAGTAGGTATTGAAAATGTAGCCAAAACTGCAGAGCCAATGTTTGTTACCATACACATGAAAAACTGACCCACCCATACTCTCCAAAGCAGGGAGAATTTGGCTGGCTGCAGCAATGTCCAATACAAGTAAAGGCTAAGAATTAGCAATGGGATGTGTTTTGTGAAAGCATCAAAAGAATAGGAATGAATCCCACAGAGAATGTCCAAAAGGTAAAAATTTATGGAGCATACTGCACAATCTCATCTGTATGTGCAAAAAGACACAGTGGTGCTAAAACGTGCAAGAGCCCTGTGGAAGGAAGGACTGGTTCCTGGCTAGCTCCCCTAATTTATATGCTGGACATGACATTCTATCGTGTAGAATATCCCTTTGAGCAGTTTGGGACAGCTGCCCTGGCCATACTTTCTCCCAGCTGCTTTCTCACCTCCTCTCTGTTGGGAAATGGAACAATTTGTTTGTGGAGAACAGAAAAGTCCTTGATTTAAGATAAGCACTACTTAGCATGAACAACATCCGTGTATTATCAACGTTATTCTCATCCTAAATCCAAAACACAACACTGCACCAGCTACTGGGAAGAAAGTTATTTCAGGCAAAACCAGGATACCTCATCCCAGCCAGCAGGTAGCACACCTAGATCAGACTGAGGGTGATGCTCCAGTCATCCCTTCCATCCTATGTTCCTGTGAAGCTTCTGCTACCTCACAGCACCAGGAAAGTCGCACCCGATGGAAAACCACTTAATTCTGACTCCTAACTCTATTAACCCCCTTGTAAACAGTCTCTTATAACACTTTAAATTGTCCATTATGGCAGCCATGCTTAATTAAGGTGGAACTGACAAATGGAGTCATCATGATTAATGTTATTATAATGAATACATCTGCAGTTTGGTGTAATGCACAGAATGTCTGACTTCCCAGGAAATGCTCAGATAGAGAGGTTGTCTTTTATATTCATAGGGATAGAATAATTCCTTTGAAGGAATTTCTTTGTAATTTAGCATGAATTAATGTCTCCTTATCACACTGTGTTACTCAGAGCAGCAATTTATCTAAATCCTATATATGAAATGTGGACTCTTGTCTAAGAACACCCAATAATGGAGAAATCTTTTGAAAAAATACATTTACTGTAGATCATTAAGGCTCAGTCTGCTAAGTGGCCTTTAAATTAAATAAAGTTAAATAAACTCTTTTTTAATATACCACTGTAACTTTTTCATTAACAAACACATTAAGGTATTTTTCATTTACATACAGATGATGTAAGCATATGATAACTAAAATGTTTCATTAGCAGAGGAAAATGTAATTCAGAGTGTCTATATGGTAAGAAAGGGAGGAGTCTGGCACACCAGGCTTACATCTCTGGATGTCTGTATGCCAGTCCTGCAGGAACTCATTGTAGGTTTATTGATACAGCCTGCCTTTGGGGTTAGCCAGAAGTGTTGGGGAATCATAGAAGGTCCTAGAAACATTCTTAGCTGGAACACACCCCAAGTTTCATCAAATCCAGCTCCTGGAAGTCCTTGCAGAACTCAAATCTCAGAACTCAGACCCAGCTTGGACACTGTATCTCCCTCACACATAATCTCTGCTGGTTGGTTTTGCTGGATTTCTACCTCAGCACCTATTTAGTTGTGAGTAGGTGCCAATGTGTGGATGATTTTTCAATATATTGTTCAATATATTGTAATATATTTTCATATAATCAATAAAAATTTAAATGACAAGACTGTCTGATTCTTTAGAATCTATTATGCCTAGGAACATATTCTGTAAAATTAAGCATTTTAGGATACAAACACAGCATAATATCAAGATGCTTTCCTATTTTTTCACTTGTTGTGATTTGTGTGTTTTTAGAAATTATGACTACTGTTTTCTGTTTCATGCCAAGCATTTCACAAATAGCACGCAAACTGCCCCAATTGTATTTTCCTCCTTGCTATGTCACAGACAGTGGTACCTGGTTCATATTATTTCCATATCCAGGGCAAGCCTGTGCCATGCCATTTCCTTCTCAGTGCTATGTGCCACCACATTCTGCCTCTCTTGTAGTCTGAATCTAAATGGAGAGCTTTTTGCTACGTGTCTCACAGACAACTCTGCCAGGGCAACAAGCTTGCCCCTGACACATGGAAACTTGTACTTGCACCATATTTAAGGAGCTGTCCTCTTTCCTTGACAACCTGCAAACTGCTCTCAGCTCATGGTGCTCTGTGCTTGTTCCTTCTCAAGAAGTACCACTGTACACATTAGAGGGCCAAAGATCTGAATAGACCTCTCACATAAACCTTATAAACAACTCTTTACTGTGTTTATTTCTTTCACAATCATAAAAGGAAGGCTCAAAACTATCACATGCATTTTGCTTACTAATCCATTACTAAAGTGACCAATATGAAACTCTGACTCTGTATATCCACATTCCATCACTGGAAGAGAAATGTGTGTGCAGCAATAGTTTTCCTACTGTACAGAGAAAAAATGTAAATATAACGTTCAACTCTGATGTAACAACTAAAACAACTTTTAATTGTTTTCCCTTCTCTTATATTTTATGCTTGACTGATTCTGCTTTTGAGCCCTGGAAAGGCCAGCTCATCAGTTTGTGTTGTTAATCAAGAAGAGTAATCGTGTAAGTTACAAAGACATGAGATGATTTTTCACTGAATAGGATAACAACTTTCAAGAAACACAAAGTAGTTTTTTAAAACTTTTTTGATTAGGAAATTATAAGACTGCTATCTGAGTAAACAAGGACCCCAAAATATGCTGAGAATCCTGAGCAGAGGAAGGGTTTCTTCAGGTGCAGCAGTTGCTGTTTTAGAAATGTGGCTCTCACAGGGTATTAGTGGCTCAGGGCACCATAACTACTCTGCTAAGGATCAGAAAACACACTGCAGCTAGGGAAAATGATGAGAAAATGTTCTACATACCCTTGATCCTGTGATAAACACTGCAGCAAGGACTGTGAGCGTGGCATTAACACCTCTCAGAAGGTGCCATTGGTCCTGAGATGTGGGGCAGGAAGAGGGAGCACATCACACGTCCAGCTGACTTGAAACATTAATTCCTGGCTCATCCTCCAGTTTGTGGCCCACAGACCACTCAGTCCACCCAGGGACCCTGCTTGTGCAAGCTCATACACATGAAGCACATGTGGTGTGCCTCACCCTCTCTGCAACACAGAGTTCAGGTGTCAGGACTGCTACTACGCTGGTGACCAACTGCTGAGGCATAGGAAAGGGACATCTTTTCAGGGATAAAGGCATAGAAGTGCTCAACTTTCTGTGAAAACAAGCACTGGAGCTGCCTTGCAGCCCTCTGGCTGCTTCCTGTCACCTTGCAATGGCTCATGGTGCCCTTGTTTGAAGGGCAGCTGGTTGCCCCTGTTTACTGGGACAAAAGGCTTATCTGGCCACTGGCAGAATGAAAGTGAAGGATGGGAATGAATAAACCCTGACACTGGCGGCACTGTGCACTTTGCCTGACATCAGTCCACTCCTTCAGGGTCCATCCCTGTGAGCTGCTCAGCCCCATCTTCCCATGATATTCCATCTGTCAGGAAAGCACTGACACATGGACAGTTTTTCCTTGTCTAGGTGAGGCAAAGAAGGGCCCCAAAGACAAGAAGGCTGGGAGTGATGAGAAGCTGGGAGAGAGGCTGGTGATGGGAGAGGAGGAACGACCCTATTGTGGTGCCAGGAGCTGGACTGTGTTGCTGTCAAAGGTGGGACATGGGCAAGGTCTGACTGCTAGAACAACTTCTTAAAGCCTGGGTTCAGTGTGCAACACTGAGCACACTGTCTATTTGCCATACACTTCATCTAGGAAATGAAATGCAAAAATCAGTGGCTTATTGCAAGACAGCATCTGACAAGGAACAGCTAAGAGAAACCTCTGGAGGAGCTCTGGGCAGGGTAACCTCTGCTACACAGCAAAACAAAGCCATTTCTAGTAAGTATTGGTAATATTCAACACAGTAAATTGCTCAAGTAAGTGGAGTGGGACAGTCTACCTCACTTTAAATATCAGGTCTGATTTCAATTTCATTATTAGCAGTAATTTACTTCTCCAACCAGGGAACTTTGAGGGGAGAGATGGCTAAATTTTTTGAGCACAGCTAGGAAGTACCACTGTGTCATGAAATCCTTTTGCTGTATATATACTGAGTTCTAAAGTGGATTTAAATGGATGAACTCTGGTGCAGCCTGCTCAGCAGTGCATGAAGAAGAGTTGGAGGTGTAGAAAATGTCAAATACCTTTCTCGTATGCATATTAGACTATTAGTAAAGATAAAATTATCTATGTCTTTTAAGTTTATAATGTCTCTTTTGTAATAGTAAGAAACATTGTTGATTATGATTTGCTGTTTCCACTGCTTTGTGTGATTACTGGGAACAGGTCAAGAATCACACTCAGAACAGGCACTAGGTGGAGAGGAATAAGGGGTAAATAAATAAGAAAAGGTTCTGCTTTTTGGAGCCAGGGCATTGCTTCATGGGGATGTCATCACTCTCTGTAGGTGACCCAACATGCAGGACACAGGGGCCAGAGTGAGCAGTGGGGGATGCCAGTTGATGGGAATTCCCAGAGCCAGGGTGATGTTCCCAGGGACACGTGGTGTTCCTGGGGCTGGTTTACTCCCTGATCCTGATGATATTTGTGCACTTTGGAACAGTGTTGAACAATATCATTAAATAGGCAGAGATTATTGCAGTTTCTTCTATCCATCTCTAACTTGTAATTAAGGCATTCTGAAGTGTCAGATGCCAAAACAAGATCTCCTGTCTTCTGCAGGCCTCCTCTGAGAGGTCAGATTTCTGTAAATATGAGCATTTGGAATAATTCATGGAGTAAAGTTTCATTAAGGCAAACTATGACTTTAATCACAACTTTAATCAATATGCACTCTCTGAATCCAGAAGAGAAGCCCAGGATTATGAAAATCTGAAGATGCAGCTGAGCTCAGCAGACACAGACTAAATTGATCCCTGAAAAAGTGTGCAAACCCTGTAATCTGGCTTTGCTCTTGACAGACATCTAAAGTACCAGGGGGACAGAAGGAACACTGGGCTAGTCCATGGTGCCCATTCAAGACCCACTTCTACAAGCCCAGGCCAGCTTGGGGGAAGAGAAGCAGTTGGAACCCAAATTAGGAGCTCATTGGAAGGAACACACAAGACCCTTACAAGTTTGTTCCAGGGAAGGCTCAGGGAAACAGGGGCAACTACCAAGCAGACAAAATCTGTGCTCTGCTGCTGGAGGGATACATATTCTTGAGGGATGTATATATATTCCCACTGATGGACTCTGTCCTACTCAGCAAGGGGAGAACTGTTCTGTGTGTTCATGTGTGACCATACGTGTGTGCTTGTGCACATACCTCCTTGGGGCACATGCTCAAGCTGCTCTGGCTGGATCTCATTTGGGCTGCTGAATCCAGTACTTAATACCACCATTCTTCATCACCCACCAGCTGGGAGATGTATCCCATATTTCAATGAAACAGTTCTTCATTCTCCAAATGTATGATCCTCTCCAATTGTCTCAAGTCATCTGACATGAAAAATTTGCATCTGCACTGTTTCTGTTGCCTGATGTAAAAGCCACATCACAGACATTTTATCTATCACTGACAGGAAATTGGACCTCATGTTCAAACGTGAGCAGCCCTTTGGGAGAGAAGTAGCAGTTTTTCCTGCAGGTGTACTTCAGCCTCCACAGATCCTGTGCCCTTTCTCCAGAGCTGCTAACAGCTGAGAAACACTTTCCAATGAGAGCTGGAGGAATGAGGGTCACCTGCCAGTGCAGGTCCAACTCTCCTGCACGTCTGAGGAGAGCAGCATCAAGTCACAGAGCATCCTCCTGCCAAAGCACCTCCTGCCTGCAATGTCACAGCAATGCCTCTGTGTTCTCCCTCAAGGCACGAATTAAAGCATTCAATCTTAAGATATTCATCTGTCCCACTACTTCTCAGATCCTGGATTTTTGTCCCTTATATGGTGATTTTCAGAATTTTGTTAGAAAGGCAGTCCTCAGAAATTCCAGACTGATGTTTGTACTAGAGGAATTAAATACATTTATGCACTGCGAGGCAAGAAGGGGAAGATCCTAGGACTTGGCCAAGTCCATAAGGAACATCCTCTACAGAGTGAAGATTTCAGATGACTCTTTCCAGGTCCTTTGTTAACATTAACTTATACACCCTCTTGTGCCACATGGTGCTAAGCAGCTTGCTTAAATAAGCTAAATTAATTGCTGAGTTAAAACAATAATGCTGGATAACTGTAGCTGTGTAAAGGTAGCAGTGCCCAAGCCAGTTTTTTAACCTGTCTAGTCTGTCAGGAAAGTAGGAGTAAATAAGTATTTTTGAAAAACTTGCATTGTTCCAATGAATTGTACTCTTTTGGACACGTGTGTCTTGCAAAAGAAGGGAGGCTGGGGCAGGAAAAGTATCTGATGCATACAAATTCACACTCCTCAAAGGACTGGTAAAAAGGGTCATCAATTCACCCAGTTAATCTTCGGTCTAAGCAGGGAAACCTAACATTCCACTGGGCAACTGGCAGTTGCTGCTCATGGAAACCTCCCCCACTGCATAAAATGAAAGGCTTATTTTCAGACCATCAAATCCATTTAACAGGGAGGTGAAATATGCAATTAGTATCATAGAAATGAGCTTCAGTTCATGATACATCTTAATTAGCTATGTAATTTTATTTATGTTCCATTTGTAAAATACGATCTTGTAATTACTGCCTGAATGTTGAGTGAAGTTGGTTTTGGGTTTTTTTTTTAGCCTTGAGTCATAAAGGAAAGAGAAATGTTTGGCAGATGGGGATGGAAGTTTCCTGAGGTAAAATGAGGTTTTAGCACATACGTGCTCCACCACTACTTGAAGGGCTGTGGATTATGTGTTGGCTTTTGGGTCTCAAATCTAATAAACAAATAGAAAATCACAAGTAGTCCAAATAGCTGTTCACAACTATTTGGTGGGATCTGTGCATATAGTATAATTTCTGCTAGGAACAATTCACTTTTTATGTTAAAGGGAACAATAGACACCAGATTTTATTTGTCCTGTACCAATCCTGCTTACTTAGGGTCAGGATTAATGTTTGTGGAAGTCTGTTTCCTGAGATGGGAAATCACTCTTGTTTGTCTACAACTCTATGGGAAGAAGAGTGCTTGAAAGACTGCTGGTGAGGAAAATCTCCTTTTCAAATGCATCTATGACTCTAACATTTTCCTACTTTTTCAGGATGATTATCCATTGCTAAACACCTACCAAATGAAGCAGTCTTGTTGGGGTGCTGCCAGGAGTGATCATGGCTTTTTTGGATTGGACTTGACAGCAGTAACATTTTAACCTCTGCAGACCTTGGACAACCTTAAAATGAGATTCCTAAATTCTTCCAGTGTGACGTATGTGACCATGCAGGATGCTGTAGAGTGTTGTTTTGCAGAGGGTGAGCAAAGGCAAATCCTGTGGGAAAAACAAACCTGGGGGAAAACCCCATATTTCACAGTAGAGGAGGAAGGGTCATATGTCCAAGGTAGGTGGGTGTCAGTACCATGGCAGATGATGCAAAATCACTCCTTCACAGGTACCCAAGAGCAATGCTCGGCTCACTCCCCACAATCTTGCTACATGGTAGCTTGGAAAGAAGAGAATAATCATCGAATTATAAAATCATTTAGGTTGGAAAAGCTCCTTAAGATCAAGTCCAATTAGGTCAGCATTGCCAAAGCCACCACTAAACCATGTCTACAAGGGCCACATCTGTATATCTTTTAAATCCTTCCAGGGATGGTGACTCTACCACTGCCCTGTGAAGTCTCTGCCAGGGCTGCACAACCCTTTTAAAGAAGATTTTTTTCCCAATATCCTAACTCAACTTCCCTTGGCACAATTTCAGGCCATTCCTTCCTGACCTGTCACTTGGTACTTGGAACCAAAGTTCAACCTCTACCTCCCTACAACTACTGTCATGTACTTGTAGAAGCTGCAGAGGATCAAGGGGATGCAAGTTTGAGGAAGCATTGGTACTTGACAGACTAAAAAACTTCCCCACAGTTGTTCACAGTTCATAGAGAATTGATGTGCTGTAATTCAGAAGAAAGAAGTCATCCAAAGAAATCAACATGTTATGTTGGGGCTTACTCCCTGGTATGTGTCATGTTCCTGCTTTTGTTCAAAGAGGCATTTCATTCGGGTGTAGAAAATATTTTCATTTAAAAAAGCTGTCTTGCAAAATTAGTGAGCATGTAAAGCCTTCTAAAACTCCTAATAGTTACTTAATAGCTGGTTAATAATTAAATTATACATTGTAATTAATTACAATACAGACAACAATTCCTAGTTCTCCTGTAAAGAAGAGTCAGACTGGACGAGGGAAGTACCTGCAAAACCAGCAACAATTCATGATGCTGCTGATCAGTGCCATCTGTTCTCCATTTGGTCTGTGACTGCACCTCTCCTGAAGAGCCAGTGCCTCCTGGAAATGGAGCAGGAAAATGCTGGAGATAGGAGCTTTGAGAGCTTCAGCTTTGACAGGTAGGTGGTGGGGAAATAACTCCCATCCTGAAGTATCAGCTGGATATACATGTACAAAGCCAACATTTTATTAGGATGATTTGCTGTTAAAAGGCATGCCTGGGGTTCATCAGAGTCCAGGAGCTTGGTGATTCCTAATAGATGGTACTGGAGAGTAATCAGCTGTTGAACGTTCTGCAAAAGAAGAGGCTACTCTGTGAATAGTGGCACTGGAATATTGGAAGGTCCAATTCACCTCATTCCAAAGTCATAGGCATTCCCGAGGTGGTGTCCAAAAACAAATTGGCTATGACCCATTGTGTCAAGTCTGTATTGTGATTGAAATAGTGCTGCAGGAAATTGGATTGGTGAGTCCTACCTCCTCACCAGGACTTTTTCACCACAGCCTAGGAGGATAGATTTCTAGTGGTGACACAGGTCAGAAACCACATGATCTTAGATATGTTCATTTATAGCTTCAGCATTCCTGCGTTGGGTGATGTGGCTTCAGGGGAGTTAGTCTTTTTGATGCATTCAGTAACAAATGGATGAAGATGCCTGGGGTAGCCTGGGAGCTATCCAGGGAGCAGAGAAACACTAGCTGCACTGCTGGGGAAGAAGCTCTCTAGATGGAGGGACAGGCAAGCTGGAGGACCTTAAAGCAACATATTTTCTTCTGCTCTCTGAAGGCCAGAGCCCTGAGGGCAGCCTGGGGCTGACCCATCCTAGCAGGACAGAAGCCTACATAAGGCTGGGGACTCTGCTCCCCAGCAGAACTCTGTCTTTTTGCAGAACTCTGAATTTCCAAGCTCAGAGGGAGAGAGAAGCACCCATTAATCACTCCAGTTGCCTGGTCCCTTGCTTCCCCCCTCCACCATTTCTCTCCTGACTTTTCCCCTTGGAATAGTCTCCCCTCCCACTGACCCTGTGTCTCTTGCAGTATACACTGCATTAGAGGAAGATGTGTTCTCCTGCTGTGTTCCCAAAGATCTGCAGGGGTGGAACAGGACAGAGGAGAAATCCTGAAGGGGTTTTGCAAAGCAAATCCAGGGGTGAAAAACTGAGATCTGTCCCAGGGTCAAGCCAGGACCTTCCCCTTTGTCCTGGACATACTGGTGGAGGAGCAGGACAGTGGCTGGTTGGCTGTTTGCTGCACTCCAGTTTGATGACGACAGAAAATCAGCTGCCTCTGGGCTTGACACAGACCTGTGAGCTCTTTTCATTAAGGGAAGACACCAGCTGCTGAGGCCCCCAGGAGAGTCTCAGGGTTGCAGAGAAGAGGGGGATAAATGAATTGTGTCACTTTGCAGTGACTTGGAAAGGGATAACAACGTATCACAAGCAGCACCTTGGAGATCTTACTGTGCAAATAAGGCAAGAGTGGGATATGAGCAAACCGTGGTGATGCCAGTGATTACATCCAAAACCAGAGCTGCCAACATGTTCCTTGCAAGAGGTTCACCACCATAATTGTAATTTCAGAGACAAACAGCACACCCTCCTCTAACCCCAGGGAATTTAGGCAACTTCCATTTAGGAAGGTTTAACTGTTTTCTTATTACATTTGTCAGTGTCTTCAAATGAATTCAAATATACAAAATTATCTGAAGAAGTTACTGGTTTTTAATGATTTATTGTGCTCCAGTGCAGACTGGAGTGATTAATAGAATTCCCAGAATTCCCTCAGAGCAGAATTTGTGAACCCCACTTAGCTCTGTAAGGGAGCAGGAAGGAATTCCCAATACCAAAGTAGTAATGTCTGCAGATGCCACAGGTTAGTGGCCCTGTCTGATTTGTAGATCACTCAAATCTGCAGACTATGATGGTTTTACTTGACAAACACATCTTTCACATGGTGAAATGCAAGGTCAGGCAGGTAAGTGCATGAAATGTTCTCAGACTTGTAGGAAGGAGGGAAGTTGTTGAGTCACCATCCCTGGAGTAATTTAAAAGCCGTGTAGATTTGATGCTTGGAGACATGGGTTAGGGGTAGCCTTGGCAGTGCTTGGGGCACTCTGTCCTGAGTACCACAGCAAAGTAAAGTGTTTCAGATTCAGGAAATATGTGGGCAACCTGGACATGGCTTTTTGTAAGTCTTCCAGAATAGCTCACAGCCTGGAAACCTTACTTGATTTGAGAAACTGAATGAAGAGCAGCCCCTTTGGATGTTCCAAGGGTCAGTTTGAAAACAGCTTGACCTATCTGGTCTGAAAAGCTTGACCTTTGAGTACAAAGCTGCAATCTGGCAAAGAAGAGTTCCTGCACTGATCAGAGACACAATGGGAAACAAGAATTTTGTTGGGCAAACACAGGTTATCTTGAGCACATTTAAGTTGGGGAGATAACTGAACACTGGATCCTTTGCAATACGATGAGTTTTTCACAGTTGACTCCTCTAGGGGTAGCTTCAAAAGAAAAATTTGTTGCTGCCCTTGACTTGCTGAGAAGGGCTGATGGTATAAAGTTCTCGCATTCTGGGAGACAGGGCAGGTGATGTTGAGTCTCTTTCTGGCCTTGCCACATGAGGTACTATACATTGAACTTCAACAAGAATGCAATAAAACCTGTGAATGTCTGGGGGTGGAGGTCCTGCAGCATCACCTTTACTCCTGGGTTAGAAGTGGCAAAACACACTTTTCTCTAAACATTGGAGACAGTTCTATTTTGACTCCTACAGTGCAAAACCAACGTGGTAGTCAGAAGCCTTGGAAACAGAAGCTGGAAGGCTGAATAAATGTGCGATGTTGCTCTGCTGCAGCACCTTAGATGAATTCCACCATGCGGAACAGACCTGTCCTGAGAAGGTTCACGTTTGGTGTCCATAGGTGCATCTGCCTGGCAGAGACTGACCTCCAGCTGCTCCTACAGAGGAGGCTGTGTGTGCACAGACCTTGGCCCCCGGACACCTGTATAATTGCTTTAAACCTCTTCTTTGGGTCAATAAATCCCTAACAACTATTTTCTAAAAAGGGAAGTACACAGGTGACAAACTGCTTACAGTAGAAATAATGTGAATATTAAGTTAATCAAAGCGTTCACATTGGAAGGGATTAAAAGAGGGAAGGGGGAAAAAAAGCAAGCTCGTAACAAGCAATCCATGTCACTTTTTTCCCTCCTGTGTACTCTTGCTCTGTCCCATTTGTCTAGCAGTAATCTACATTTCAAATTATTACATGGGAAGCTGAAGTGGTAGTGACAGGGATAAACGAAGCTTGTTAAACTAATAGCTGCACTAATGCCCAAATATGTGAACTTCCAGAGTCAGGCAGCATCCAAGGCTGCCGGAGCTGTCAGCCCCGCTCCCCCTGGGCTCGTCCGCCAGCCGCTGCCACATGATGAATGGCCCTGTCGAGTAAATTCATCCGGGGCCCAATTAAATAGGCAGAAATGAACTAGAGCCGTCAACCAGGGAGAGAGAAAAGGAGAGGGAGGGAGGGAGGAAGAAAGAGAGAAGATTTAAAAAAAAACCCAAGGAGTGGGAGGAGGGGAGAAATATTCCTCACAAAGTCAAGGAAGCTCTGGCGCAGTGAAGTCATTCTGTCAGAAAATGGCCATTTAATGCTTTGCCGAGCCCACGACAGATAAGTCATCTGAGGAAGCTTTAGTGGAGTCCCAGGGCATTTCATTTATTAATTATCAACTTCGAGCAGGGATTGCAGCCGCCTCTGTCTCTTCCCTATCCCTTTTCTCCACTGAACGCTGTCAGACCCATGCCTCCTCCCTGTCAGGTGGGAGGCGGCTGAGCGGCCACGGGCAACTTGGGCACATAGAGGTGGGGACAGAGGAAAGAAGGCACTGTGAGCTCCTCATGTATCCTTCTACTTCATCTTTGTAAAAAAATCCAGCCGTGGCACTTCACCCCTAGCTCCAGCCCTCTACTTTTCCAAAAAACCCCCAACACCACTGCAAGGGCTGCTCAGACCCCACAGAATGGTCCTGCCTTCTTCACCGTGCCCCCACCTGTCCCATCCCTTCCCCTTTAGGCAAGTCAAGCCCTGAGGAGAGGTCTCCCTTGCTGCACGTGGGCAGGGGCAAGGCCCATGGATAAAGCAGCCCTTGGAGGCCGTGTTCTTCCTCAGGAAACCAGAGATGTGTTGGGTGGCTTTGGATGAACATTTCACCTGCTGCATGCAGGACCTCCTGTCCCACGTGTCCTTGCTTTATCCCACCAGCCCTGCTCCCACCCACATTGGCCAGCTCAGTGCTGACCCTGCCTGATGTGGTGCCTGCCTGTCACCAGCAGAAGAAGGCAGTGATGATGTTGGTGATGGCAGGCCAGGTGGAGCTGCTGACCTGGGTGAATCCTCAACCGATTTTCCCTTGTAGACTCCAGCACAGTGGATGACAGCCAGTGAGTGCTTCTGACAATCTTCCCAGAGCCTTCTCCAAAGCCACAGTTTTTTTCCTGCTTTGCAGACAGATAAGGCCAGCCACATCTCAAGGAAAACTTGGCACTGCTTTTGGTGAAGTAGTCCCTTTCTCCAGCCTCAGTTCTTGCTAAAACACCAGGCTGGTGAAACCATAGGCTGTAATTCAGCACGGCTGCTTCACAGCACAAAGGACTTGCCCCATCTTTCTTTCTGGCCACACACTTAGAATAATTTCTAAAAAATAACGGATTAATTATTCTTATTGACAGGGTACATGACATGGCCAAAGCACCTAAATTAGTGCAGGAACACTCTCACAACCCAGGAAAGTGATGTTTACCTAGTGAGAAGCTGGAAAAAATGTTGCAGTTCCTGGTGAGATTCCTGAAGGATGCACAGGCTGGCAGGGTGAAGAGCAGCTGGCAGCCCAGTTGGGCTGTTCTGTAATCCATGCTAACTCCTGGTCCTGATTCTTGATCCATTGAGGCTGCAGGAGCTGTGGCAGGGACAAAGTAACTATTCAACTGTGCAGAGATTAACATCTTAGTAAACCTGGTCCTGGCTCTGCTTCATTCAGTGGTTCTCCCTGTCTGGAGACAATCTCTGTATCACTGAGACTTTTGTTCACTTCTGCCAGGTCTCTCTAGCCCTGAAGATGCAAGTTTGGGGCATCATCTAGCCAGAGATTCATAGAATCATAAAATGGCCTGGGTTGGAATGGACCTTAAAGATCATCTTATACCAACCCTTGTCAAACCTCGTTTGGAACATTTCCAGGTATGGGGCATCGACAACTTCTCTGTGCCTCACCACCCCTACAGTGAAGACCTTTTTCTAATATCTAATCTCCCCGCCCCTCCTTTCCCTTTCCCTCTCTTTCAGTGAAGATATTTTTCCTAGTATCCAACCTAAAACTTCTCTGTCATAACTTGAGGCCATTTCCTCTTTCCTGTTCTTGTTCCCCAGGAACAGAGCATGACCCCCACCTGGCTCCATCCTCCCATCAGGGAGAGAGAAGGTTCTCCCTGAGTCTCCTTTTACCCAGGCTGAGCGTCTCCAGCTCCCTCAGACACCCCTTGTGCTCAAGACCCTTCCCCAGCCCCCTCCCCTTTTCTGGACATGCCCCAGGACCTCAGTCTCTTTCCTGAATTGAGGGCCCAGACCTGGGAGCAGCACTCAAGATGAGGCTTTACAAGTGTCCAGAGCAGAGGGACAGTGACAGCCCTGGGCCTGCTGGCCACACTATTCCCTGTACAGGCCAGGTGCTGTTTGCCTTCTTGGCCACCTGAGCACACCTGGGCTGTCACTCAGTACCCCTTTACCAGAAAAAGTCCTTTTCCAGATTTCCAGCCACTCTTCCTGAGCCTGAAGATGCCTGAGGTTGTTGTGACCCAAGGGCACGACCCAGCACTTCTTGCTGACCTCAGCTCATTGAAGAACCAGCCTGTCCAGATCCTTCTGCAGAGTCTCTGTGTCCTAAAGCTTGCTATACCCAAAGCTTCCTCTCCAATAGTTGCTCCAGTGTGTACCTTCCAGTATTGTCCCAAATTAGGTGTCCCATCCCCTTTGCTCTGGTCTCATGATGCAGCACCCTGCACTACAGGCAGCTGTGAAACACCATTGGCACAGCCTAACTGCCAGAGGTCGACCAGAAATGCTGATCTGCTATCCACACAGGAACCCACCCTCTGCCTCACCTCTGTGTATGGCAGAAGACATATCCCATGGTAATAATATGTAAGTGACAGTGTAAAGCTTTGGCATAATGTCAGCGTTTGCTTCCAGAACATTGGGCTCTCTGCTGGAGCACAACAGAATCACTCACTGTGGCACCCAGTGCCTGGAGGATAGCTAAAGGAATAATTAAAGAGAAGTTCTGTTTGCACTAAAAATGTCAGGTTATTTGGTTCTCTTTTCTTCACAGGGCAAAGATTTTTCTTATCAAAAATCTATTCACTAAAATGCTAATGATAGTCAGTGATTAGAAACTGCTGCTCAAGTTTTGAAAGTTCCCAGTGGGTTTCATAGACACGGCATGTAGCTTGTCAGTTTAGGAAATGCTTTCAACAAATCAAACTTCAGGGTATGATTTTTTTTTTTAATATTTCATTTCCTTAATGCTTCACTGTGCTAAAGCCAATAGGGACTTTTGAGTTAAGTGATGAAGACCACATTATTAGTTGCAAAGTCAGTTCTGATAGAAGTCTCTCATGGCAAGGTGTTTTCAGATAGGCATAGAGGAACTGCTAGCAAATGTATGTGACGCTTATCTTAATTAAAAAGAATAATTGTTTTATTAAAGTGAATTATGAACTTCTTATTTATTAGTGTAGGAGAAGTTGTCTGCCAAGAAGCACAGACTGTCAAGAAACAGAGGGCTCAGCTTCCTCCAACTTTAGCAGGATTCATGAAAACAAATTTGGTTGCATGCAATACTGTATTTATGGCAACACTTGACATTCAGGATAGACACATTTAGGACTGTTTGTGGAGACTTTGTAGGCTTCCAAAGCATCATTGCTAACTCTGCTGCAGGGTTAGAGGAGAATGTATGAATAGCCAGTAAGTCTGCAGTTCAGATCCTGGTCCCCAGCACACACTCTTGTGGGGTGCCCTGTTACCCCAAGACCAGCATCTCCTCCAGTCTGAACACAGGTGCTAGTTTAGTTTACAGTCCCTGTTCTGCTAAAAACTCCCAGTTTAAACTTCTACCCAAAGTTTCCCGGAAAAATTGCATTTAGGTGCGATTGTTCCTTGTGTATCTGGGACTTTGGAGCCATGACTTACTACTTTCCAGTGAAAACCACAACTCTACAGCTTCTGTTGAGGAAGCCATGTGCAAAGTGAATAAACACCTTTGTGTTCTATGTCAAGACCCCTTGACAACCGATTGAATAAAGTCGGTAGAGCAATATCAACAGGTGAAATGAAGCAGTTCTGTGTATGCATACTTGGTGCTCAGAGTGGTTGTCCCATGGCATAGAGCTCTGCCAAGGGCTGTTCTCCAGGTTAGCCACTTCATCTTTATAAATCCAGCCTTCGTGAGAAAACAAGTGTGACTGAGATGGTCCCCTTCATTTCTTGCCAAGAAAGGCAGGAAGCACCATGCATATATTTATATCTTATTAGAGAATGGGAGCGCATAGATGAAGGAGCTGCCAGAGGAGATGAGTGGTGGTCATTGATGAAGAGCGGGAGAAAATCTCCTGGGTGCACCCATGAGTGCTCCTCTCTGCACAGGGCTTGCAGATTACGAGATCTAAACAGAGCTCTAAGTGTGGAAATTAAATAATTGAACTATTTTGATGCCTTCTAAGTTTCTCAAGTCTGCTCAAGCTGCTTCACTGCATGAAGCAAGACAGAGACTTTAAAATCACAGGGGAAAAAGCAGCAAGTGGTTACTCTGCTGATTAAGGGGAAACAAACCCATCATATTGTGTAAAAAATTAGTTATAGATACATTGCTTATTACATGTCCCAGATTTGTTTAAAGGGCTATCGTAGAAATAAGACAGCAGGAGCTATGTTTAAAAGGTTTTCTTTGCTGTTGTAAATATTAATGAGGAGCAGCAGAGATGTTAAGTGATAAGACAGTGTGTCTGGAGCTGTATGTGTACATGAGTACACATACACACCTCCACTGGTTAACCCACCCCATGGGCTGCAGTGGTCCAATGCTCTCCCAGAAAACATGTCCTCACAGCAGAGTCCCAGCCTTCAGCCTCCTGTGCCTGCAGGATGGACAAGTCCTCGTTCACCCAGCAGCACCCTGCTCCCCCTGGCTCCCATCCACCTGCATGCTCCTACCAGAGCTACATCCCTCAACCAGGGTGGACAAGTGTTCTCCAAGTGTGAGGCTTCACTCCCACACTGCGAACAGCTTGTCTGATGTCTGCATGGCAGAACACCATTTTAGTGTCTTGCCTGACCTTGGGGGCAGCCAATAAGAGAAGACCCTTCCCATCAAGGCACTTCAACTGGGTGGTTGATAGCCCTTGAAGAAAAGAAAAATAAATAAAGCAATAGATTGAAAAACCTTCCCTGCAATTCTTACCATATGAGGGTCCTTATGAGGTAGGATGCCCTCTGATATTCATAATCCTGAAGACCAAAGGAAATATCAGAAATCCCAAAGAAGGATTGGTGTATGTCCACAGGGGAAGATGAAGGGAAACTGTTGCCTCATTTGCATTCCTGCAGAGCTGGGTCACAGTTTATATCTGCTGTCACTACTATGCAGCAATACCCTTCTACCTGTGGCACCACCCCTGGAGAAACAGGAAAAAACATGGGATGGCAATGTGTTGGAGGTTAGGATTATTTTTCTTCTTCTTCTTTATCTCAGGAATTTTCTATTATTTGTTACCTAAGAGATTATAATGACAATACTTAAGAGAGATAAAAGACGTAGCCAAGGAGGAGGGGGGAGGGGTGCAGCTGGCTGCACTCTTCTAGCTGAAGGGAATTCTCTTGGGAAGTGCAGAGATACTGCAAGATTTTGGCTGGGGTGGGGGATGAGGGGCTGGGCTGGAGGGAAGCAGCTGCTGGTACCATGTGGAGAATTTGCTGCCATTGCTGAGTCCAGCCGTTTACTGCTTCTCCTAATTTGAGTGAGGCTTTCCTCATAAGAGCAGCCATTGAAACGGGACCTTTTTTCAACACCCAATCTCTCTGGAAAGGACCCTTTCCATCTGCTCAGGGGAAAATCTGGGATCCCGACCCCCTCACCCCCCTCTCTGAGGGAGTTCCTGGGCTGCTGCCCAGCCCCCTGTTTTTTCTGCTATTGTTTTGAGTTTTTCTGCTGGGACACGCCATGGCTCCTGCTATGGCTGCAGAGTTTCTGCTACATTTTGCTTGTCACTCCAGAGTCTGCTTCCCTCTGACTTTCCAGCTTGCTGCTCCAAGGCTCCTGCTGCAGTGCATTTCACCCCCAGAGGGGCACTGAGCCCCGCTGGCCTCTGAGGCTGTACAGGAAGCTCCTTTTCTCTTCCTCCCACTGGCCCGGCCGCCATTCCCCGTGTGGAGAGACGCAGCCGCGCCACAGCGCCCCCTGCAGGCCTGGAGGAACCCCCGCAGCCCGCCCGGCCGGGAGCCAGCAGCGCCCCTGCTGGCTGTGCCCGGAACTGCACCGAGGGGAAAGTGCAGCCAGGAGCAGGCTGGGCTGGGGCTGTGGCTCTGCTTCTTTGTTGGGGCTGGTGGTGGTACATTTTTTTAATATTCTAGTAACGAGCTATTATTCCTTTTCCTATATCTTTGCCTAATAGCCCTGTAATGTCAAAGTTACAATAATTTGTTGGAGAGGGGGTAATATTTTCCATTCCAAGGGAAGTTCCCTTGGAATCTTCCTTGTCAGATACTTGTCTTTTAAACCAGGGCACAATGCTCGAAACAAAATCAAAGAATGAAGAGAAGTATAGATTGGTTACAGATGGTAATGGTCAGCAAAAGGATTTTCCAACACTGGAACACATTTTCTGAGTTAGTAAAAAACCACAACTATAAAATTAACTGGCTTTAGCCCAAATAAATTAAAGTGGTATACAGTGGTACCATGAAGGATCAAGTAAAAGATAATAATGCTAGTATTTTTAAAAAATTGAAATGCTAATGACAAAAATTTGTTTGTTTTTGCAGGAAGAACAAAGCATAATGCCTTGACAGTTAGCTTAGATGAATCTCACTTTGAGATTAACTTTGAGTCACTTTGAAGTGTCTTAAGTTGCAATACAGGATGTGACCAAAAGTATGTATTCTATCATCATCTGTTAAAATCAGGTGGGGCAGTCATGGTTATATTTTCCACAACTCATCCTTCCTCTAGGAAGATATTGTCTGTTAATGGACCATTAAGGTCCCATTGAATGACTGATAAAATTGCATCATCCAATTGGGAGATGCTTCACCCAGGGGGAGGAGCCAAGCATTTCCTACCCGGATCCAAGCTGGCATTGGGAACACCAGAGCAGCCTTTTCCCACTGGATCCCAGAGGAAAACCAGAGCCTTGCACATCATCCCTGGGCCTGGGGAGGAAAACTGCCCCTTCTCCAGGAGCACTGCTGCAGCAGAGCCACATCTGTCACTGCAGGAGGATGGACACCATGGGATGGCACTGCCCCAACCCTGACTGACTGACGGGGCAGCTCGCATTCTCACTCTGCAGGGTTTGGGTTTGTTCTCTGCAATTCTCTGTTTCTGTTTTAATGTTCCTGTAAAGAACTGTTATTCCTATTCCTGTATCTTTGCCTGAGAGCCCCTTAATTTCAAAATTATAATAATTTGGAGGGAGGGGGTTTACATTCTCCATTGTAAAAAGAGGCTCCTGCCTTTCTTGGCAGACATCTGTCTTTCAAATCAAGATAGTAGTAATACTCTTTTTCATTATTTGATACAAATCCAGTAAAATCTATCAAAAATTTTTAAACCAAAACTAAACCAGAAAGGCTAAAATGAGGCAGAATTTCTTTTTCTGTGGTTTGGGTTTCATAGAGGGAGGACTGCATTTGCAGATGATCCTTCAGCTTCTGGAAAATCTAGTTTAAAATAAAGCTGAAACCTGGCATTTTATTTGGGAGATTTCATGCTTTACTGGGGATGACAGTCCATAAGCAAGGTCATGTAATGCTGGAACAGGGAAGGAAACAGCTTTGTGTGCATCAAACTTGGGTTGAATTTGAACATCACTTACTCTGCTTTTACTTGTCAACAGAAGGGTAACAGAGGCTACCCAAACCAGCATTTGGGTGAACAAAGCATTCATGCAGCCAGAAGCACAAGAGCACCCTCCCTGACCAGAAGAAGGATGGTGAGAATTTGATCCAACAGATATCTTGTCTGAGGAGACAGATAACATATTTTGGAGGCATCATATTAGGTCCCACTGCAGGTTTGCTGACAAGAAGAGACTTGGAAGCCCTCAGACATCCTAGGCTCAAGACATCTTTGTACGGGGCTACTCCTTTCCATGCTCATGAACTAAATGATGGACAGAGATTTCACTCCTTGCCAGGAGGCATCCAAGACCAGCTGAGTTGAGGCCAGCCACTGCAGGGAAAGGATTGGTCAAGGCCTGTCATTTCAGCAGTTTCCAGCTCACTGCTGTGTACATACCCTGAACTATATTTTCTCTTGCAAGCACCTCAGCACAGATCTGTCTCCTGTGCTATTGAAACTGGCAAATTTAAGCAAATGCCAATAATTCCATTTCACCCCTAAATTTCTTTTGTCATCATCATTGAACTTGGCTTACTAATGATTTCTTAGAGTTTCAGGTTGAATGGGCATCCATAGATTTTCCTTCTTTTTGGGTTAAACCTGGAGGTATCATCAGCTGTGTTTCTGTCAGCTCTTAACTGCTCATTTCACTTGCCAGTGGCCAAATGCAACATAAATCTGAGCATGTAGAAGGGATGCTGTGATGAAGGAAAAGGGCTTTACAGAAAGGCCACATTGTTGCATGCATTATGTTGTGACACCACAGCACTTCATCAGATTATATTACACCTGGTTGACAAATACCTAGCCCTTTCAACTGGAGGTAGAGTGTCTTTGACTGAGTACATTTGGGCTCATAATTTTTGACAGTTTACTTTGCCAGTTGTCTGCTTATACTGTTTTTTTTTCCCCATGCGAAAACCAGCTTCTATAGAACAGCAAGTCTGGGTTCATTTGGTTTATGTACAGGTCCCATAAGAGGCAGGGGAATGAATTATATTCTCCCTCTTCATCTCGTGCAGTTACTAAATTGCCTTTTTAGCACCTGAAATTAACGGCTAACTGGAGGCAGACAAGGGAGAGAGTAAAGTTAATGAATTGACTGAATATGACAGCAGAGGATAGCAAAGAGCCATGTTTCTTCTACCTGTTTATCCAAATTTTACTGAAGCAAGAAACCGGCTATTACTTGTCAGTCCCAGGGTATCCATGAACTGAGCCAAACTGCCTGCCATGGATGTCACCACTTCCCTCACCAGGAACTACTTTGGGAAGCAATAAGTCTGTCATTGGCTAGCCCTGGTGCTAGTGATGGGTGGACTGGGAATTTGTTTCTTTTCCCAGTGGAGCTGTGTCAGCCAGATAGCAGGTGGCCATCCAGACCAACAGCAGTTTTCCCATCCCAAAGTCTACCCCATCACTGGTTGGAACCAGGACAGCAGTGCTAACCTGGGAAGAAAAAAAGGGCACACAGCATAAGCACAAGTCTGCAGGCTGAGGTCAGACTGATTTTACTTTTCCACTCAATGTATTTCCTAGCAGATCAGAGTTACTGGAGACACTGTCCTGGGCTTCCTGGAGTGATGCACAGCAGGGAGTTCAGCTCATTGAAAGCCACCTTTTTAAACTTCCCCTCTTTTTCTACTTTTTTCTCAGTTGTGCACAAGCTTCTGCCCCACTCAGCCCCAGGACACTGTCAGCTCTGTGTCTTGCTGAGGCTTGGCTCTCCCCATACCAGTGCTCAGGACAATGTCCTGATCAGGACAGCGGGTGTTGCAAATACAGGTACTGGCTGCAGGCATAAGATGCTCCGTGGAGAGGAGGGCTCTCTGCAGGGGCTGCAAGAGTGAGAGCCTGCTGCCTTTGGTCCCTGTGAGAGGCATATTTGCTGGTCCGTGCCTGCAGCCCTTACCAGGAACACTGAGTTAAGCTTTGCCTCTCAGCATCACCACCTTGGTACATGCCACAGCCTTTACATTGGCTGTACACAAAACACAGTGCAATCAGACTCTAAGCTACTGGGTTTGTACCTCCGATTTGGTCAAATTGCTGTTCTTTTGTCCTCACCATTGGTGGTCCAATGCCACAGCTTCTCTTACTTTGGGGACAGAGTTGCAGCAAGGACTGGGAATCGTCTTGGTATCTTGCACTGGGGTCACAGCAGCAGCAAAATGCCGAGGGAGATCAGCTCTTTAGAGAGGAAACCTTGAGGCAGCACAAGAAAACATGGAAACTTAAAGTAATAGTTTGCTCTGAAGGAATATGTTCTCAAGCAGCCCCTTCCCAGCTCTCCTCTGACCTGATCAGCATTGTTGATATGAAAAAGGTCTGCAGCAGGTGGAGTGTAGAAATCTGCTAGGCAGGCAAAATCTACAATTTCTATCTTAAGAGAAACACCAGGGTTTCAAAATTTGTCATCCTGATTCAGAGTGAAATGAGTATTTCTAGAGTTACTATTCAGAGAGATTTGACCCAGAAAGGTGGCATTCCACAACTCTGGCATTTCATGGGGGAGCTGAAGTCTTTTCAAATATGTTTATTTTGCATTTCTTTGGCAAGAAAATATGACAAGCATGAAAATGGAGCTAAGGTGACCAATTCTCCCCCTGCCAACTCCCTGCCCCCACTTCCCCCCAAAAAGCAAACCAAACCTCAAACTGCTGCTCTGGGTTGTTTTAAAATAAAGATTCAAAAATTTCAAATATCTTTTGGAAGTTTCTCTAGCAGAAATTTCTGATTTTCTCAAAATGTACACATATGCTGAAACATCCATCCTCAGGCGAAATGGATGTTTTAAAACACAATATGCTGAAAAAGTTCATGACCCACTTCGCTTGGATAATAACCAGAGCAAGCAAACAAAATTTTGGCACAATGACAGGTTCTCATTAAAGCTAGAAATTAATCTAAGTCTGTGCTCCTGGATGAAGAATCAGTTGGTAGCACTGAGAATCAGAATCACATAATAATAGAATCCTTGGAAAAGGCCTCTAAGATCACCAAGTCCGACTGTGACCCCAGCACTGCCAAGGTCACCCCATGCTCTTAAGTGCCACTAGGAATTACGAATAATAAAGAGAATCCATAAACAAATGAATAAAACAACCCTAAAATGTATTTGTGTGGAATCTTTGACCACTCACATCCATAAGAAGGCTACAGACAAGGGATTTTGTTAAAAATTATACTTGAGAAAAACTTCTCTTTTGGGAGACTTCACATGTCTTGAGAGCCATGCATAGCCTTGGGCACTGTCCTCCCACCCTGGACAGGCTCTTCCAAAAGAGATGCCTGCAGAAGCAAAAAATTGTCCCTATTTCCTCATATTTCTGGAAACATATGCACCATTTTCTTTGAAGTTTTGCTGGGCTTTGTGTGTGTTATTTCCTCTGCAGGAATAGTGGTGCTGCTGTGTGTGTTGGGTGTGGCTGAGACACAGCCCAGTCCCGTGTCAAGCTGCCTGGTGCTGACAGAGAGCTGTGCCATGATGCCAGAGCAGTCAGTTTCCCTCTGCAAAACTCATGCCTATGAAGGATCCTGCCATCCCTGTGGGACCACCCAGGGCTGCTCTGATCTTGGCATGTCCACTGTAACCCCTCACATGAGGCATTAGCTTGCTTGAGGTACACCTTGAAACCTGCATTTCCATCCATCCATCCATCCATCCATCCATCCATCCATCCATCCATCCATC
>VXBI01008187.1:27641-41984 GCA_013397375.1 Toxostoma redivivum | reverse complement strand
TCCATCATCCATCATCCATCCATCCATCATCCATCATCCATCCATCCATCCATCCATCCATCCATCCATCCATCCATCCACCTCCATTTGGTTAAAAAAATTTTTGAAAATCCCTGAGAACACACTTGTTTTAATCTTCAAAACAGCTTTGGCCAAGCATCTCCTGGTCTCATGTGTGGTGGGCACCTTTGACACGTGTGTTTGAACAAAATGGAAACTGACAGTGTGGAGGCACTGAAAGGGCTCAGCGACAAAGGACTCATGCAATTATCTTTTGTCGGAATTCATCTTGTCAGCCTTGCATGGTGTTAATATCTTTAGAAACTCTGAAGATGAGAAACTGAGTGAAAAAAAAATAACCCTGCCACTTAGAGCAGACTGGTGACAGTAGCATTTTTGGAGGTAGGAGAAATGACAGCCAGGATTACCAGTGATGCCAAGA
Source organism: Toxostoma redivivum (assembly GCA_013397375.1). NCBI lineage: Eukaryota > Metazoa > Chordata > Aves > Passeriformes > Mimidae > Toxostoma > Toxostoma redivivum. The sequence goes on along the minus strand of VXBI01008187.1, from coordinate 41,542 downwards.
AAAAGCTATAGGCTGGAACATAATTTAGTGGTAACATGGTGGTGCTGGTTGTATGGTTGGGCTCAAAGACCCTAGAACTCTTGTCAAACCTCAACAATTCCATGATTGTATGAACCTGACTACTGAAGCCATGGCACTTGGTGCAACCATGCTTCTCCAGGAAGCTTGCTTGTCAGCTGTCTTCTACAGATATCAAGGTATGTCAGTGACTGAAACTGCTCCTGGCTCAGGCAAGATGCTACCTTAAATGGTTCAGCCATCATTAGTTACAAGGCAGGAAAAGTGAAATCTAAAGAAGTACTGATAAGATGTGCTGAGATATTGTCAGAGAGGTGTGGTGGCTAACAGCTGGCCTGGATGCCTCACAGTTACAAATAATCCTAATTATAATTTTGTAAGTGAGGTAGAACTAATTATGTAACTACCTTAATTATAAAACTCGACCAGTCTAGACCACTGGGGACATGAGCAGCTATTGGTCAGTTAGCTGGATGGCAACTAATTCAGCCAACAGGACTAACTGCACAGATTTTTAAAACTGTATAAAGAGAACAGTACTTAATAAAAGTTGGCTGTTGTTGCATGAGCTTTGGTGTCTTCAGTCATGTGTCTGTCTCTAAAACTGTGACAGAGAGGTGTCCCATAATTCTGGAGGGAAATGCAACAACATACCTTTGCTAGATTAGATTTTCACAGGCAGTTTTATTTGGTGTTTCTTCTAAGAAGTAATGCTTTTGTAAAAAAAAACAATAAAAATTCCTGTCCATCAATTTTTAGTAAATTAATTCCATGTTTCATGCACTTCTTCTTTCAAGATTTCAAATTATTTATTTCAGCAGTGAGCAAAAGGTTGTTTCTTATTATATCTCTGAAAATATTAGGTAGCCGATACAACCAGAGGAAAAAATATTATTTTTCATTTTGGAAATAAAATTTTCATTCTTTGAAGAAGCACCATTCCGTATTTAACATTCCTCTGTTTCTTCTCTCCCAAGAATACCTTGCTGTGGCTCAGGTAAAGGCAGCCGTGGTGGCATGTCAAGAGTTAGCACCATCTCTGCACCAGGCAGCTGGATGCTCAGTCTGGTCCCTGATGGTCAGCCAGGCTTGGCTGCAGCACTGGCCTCTCTGAGAAGGGATGTGATGGGTTTTGACAGGACACAGTCTTTCCAGCCCACTAATAGAGCTGAAGCGATCAGGGATTGCACACAAATCATAACTGTACCTATGTGTCACCAGGAAGGGCCTTATTGTGGAACACACATATCCTCCTGATGCTCAGGTTGTACTGACAAAGCCCATGACAAGTACACTAATGAGTTACTTGTAATTTGTAAAGATCTCTTGCTTTTGAATATTTAAGGTTAGGTTTTACTGGCAATAGCATTTATTTTAGAATTTCTCAATTACATTAAAACCTTACTGTGCAAGCTTTTCAAAACCACTTTCCAAACACTTTTTGTTTCAAAACATTTGTTGAACCTGAGGCTCTTTGAGCAGAGAGTTACAGAAAAAAAAATCCATGTGACCTTCATTGCATTTCAACAGATACTCTGAGGGCTCAAGGTCTCATCCCAAGTCTCCACATTCCATGGGGACCAGCCTTGGATGCTGAGTGGCTGCAGCTTTTTGCTGACAACAGAAAACACCTGATTGTGTGGGACATGGAGCTGCAAAGCAGCATTGACTGGAGATTTGAAGAAGAAACATGTCAGATCACCAAAGGAAACCTAAGAGATTAAAAAAGCAAGAAGACATCTGGAGAAAAGCTAGAGTGAAAATAACTAGTAAAAAGGGATGGGACAGACTTGCAAGTCTGACCATACATGTCTTTCTCAAGTGATACTCTCTGACATGAGGGATGGAATATCTGTAGATGCAGAACCAATGCTTTGATCTGAAAAATATATATATTCTTTTATCTGCCTCTTGCATCCAGGAAATTTTCTTACAGGCCAACCTTCCGTCATTGTGTCTGCAGCTAATAATGAGAGCAGTACAGAAAGCTAGAACTTTTGATTGAAAATGAAGATTTTTTTAAAAAAAATGCTTTCTCTTGCCTACAGTGTTTCATGCCAGAGTTTTTCAAAGGACCAAGAAATATGTATCTGTCTCTACCAGCTGTTGCAAGATCTGACATATCTGTAGCCCTCAGAGAGTTAGTGAGTTCATCAAGGCACAACCAAATAATCACTGCTTAAGCAAATTTTTAGAAGCCAAAGGTTGCTATTGGAAGGAAAAGAAAGATAGAAATTCATCTTACTTATCATAACTTCTCTCAGGGTAGGTTGAATTACACTTCAGGCTGACTTCAGAAATCTTTTATGTCTCTCACTCCATTAGTTGGTACAGTTAGTGAAAACTGGGTCATATCCAGACATACTTTTCTCATCATGAGCAAGACATGGCTACACATTTGCTCTAGTGATTTCCTCAATATTCCCTTCTCTGTGTGAACGCCATCATCCACTTCCATCCCTGGCCTGGCTGCAGCCCTGAGGTCAGGCAGCACTGATGGGCATCCAGCTCACCCATCACTACCTGATGAGCATGAGAGAGAATGAGCTTCTTCCTGAGAGTTCCCCACCATCACATTCAAGGCCAAAGCTTGGGTTGTCCATTAAGATCCAGAAGCAGGGATTGATTGAGAAGGGCCCTCAGGCAGCAGGTGTAGTCACAGAATCGTGGAATGTTAAGATATTCAAGTAGACCTTAAAGATCACCTGTCTGAACCCCCACTATAGGCAGGGTCACGTGCCTCTGGATTGGGTTGCTCAAGGCCTTATGCAACTGGCCTGGAATACTGGCAGGCTTGGAGCACTCACAACCTCCTTAGGCAACCTGCTCCTGTGTTTCACCACCCTCCAAGTAGCAAATTGCTTTCATATAGTTAACATAAATTGGATTAACCACTTTCAGTTTTCCCTCATTTCTCCTTGTCCAGTCACTGCAGCTCTTGATGGAGAATCCCTCTTCAGCTTCCCCGTAGGTATCAGAAGTATCCTTGGGGGGTTGCTTTGGGGTCTCCATACAACTTTCTCTTCTCCAGGCTGAGCAGCCCCATCTTTCTCAGCCTGTCTTCATAGGGGACATGCTCCAATCCTCTTGTCAGCTTCATGGGCTCCTCTGGACTTGTTCAACAGTTCCATGTCCTTCTTATGCTGGATGCACCACAACTGTATGCAGTGTTCCAGGTAGAGTCTCACAAGGCCAGAGGAGCAGAATCCCCTCCTTCAGTTTGCTGCGCCCAGCTCCCCTGAGCAGAGGCTCCTGTGCTGTGCAGTTCCAGCTGTGGCTGCTGGTGTCAGAGGTGGAGGAGAGAAAACAGCCCTTTTGCACAGCCTCCTGCCCCCACCATGGAGCCTGACTCCACTTTGGGAACAACTGGTGCTGCTTGGATATCATGGGTTTAAGTAGCTGAGGTGAAGCCTCTTCCAAATGTACATTGTCTCTGGCATTCACTCACTGACATGAGTATTTTTCTTAAAAGTCATGAAAATTCCAGGGGTAAAGGCCAACACAGGCTTTTAAAGCCTTTATACTGACAAACATAAGGACTTTTTTTAAACTTTCTCATTTCAGGGTAATTGTTGCAACATTTAAACTAAATGGACTTTCAAGAACAGAGTGGACCTGCTCTTGTAAGAACAACCAGCTCACTCTGTGTGGGAATGGCAATGTCTGACCCTAAACTAGCGAAAAAGTTAAAGCAAGAGTGAGGAAGGTAAGTAAAGTCAAATACATCAAGAATCACAGAATCACAGAATACCTAGGTTGGAAGAGACCTCCAAGATCATGAAGTCCAACCCACACCCTAACACCTCAACAAGACCATGGCACCAAGTGCCACATCCAGTCTTTTTTAAAATACATTCAAGGATGGTGACTCCATCACCTCCCCAGGCAAAGCATTTCAATACTTTATTATTCTTTCTGTGGAAAACTTCCTAATATCCAACCTTGGCCTCCCCTAAAGAAGAGCATTTGAAACTCATGGTGGCAATAATAATGTACCTTGGTCCATATTTGACCTTCAGCTATTTCTAAATTACACAGATAATAAAAAAGAAACAGGATCTACTACACATTCCTGTGCCCAACAAGACTGTGCAATTAGTAAGCTGAGGTCTATGGTTGAGCAGTACTGACCCTCCATGGTAACTCTGAGTGTTTTTACAAGGGAAAGGTAATTTCTCCTACTCTAGCTGCACAGGGGAGAGGACGTCCCCTAGAAAAAGGGGCATTGTTTCTGCCTCTTTTTGGTGCAGGACTGTGCCCACAAGGATTTTTTTCTCCAGCTTCCATCTTTTGACACTGTGGTCAGCGGGATGTAGACTCCAGGGATCAGATCTTCTGTTAGCTGTGTCTGGGGAAGATTCCAGGATCACAGCATGGCTAATGGTTGACAGAGAACTCTGGAGGTCATCTTGTCCAGTCCCTTGTCTCATCACAGGCTTGCCTACAGCAGGTCTCTCCAGACCATGTCAAGTCCAATTTTGAGTATCTTGGCAGGCAGAAGAACCATGACTTATCTTGAAAAAACCTGTTTCAGTGCTTGACCACCCTCACACCAATAACGTTTTTTCTCTAATGTTGAAACAAAAATTATTTTCACAGAATTACTGAGTCAGTTAGGTTGGGAAAGATCATTCAGTCCAACCTATGACTGATCAATGCCTTGTCAACCAGACCAGAGGACTGAGTGCCATGTCCAGTCATTTCTTGAACATGTCCGAGGATAATGACTTCACCACTTCCCTAGGCAGTCCATTCTGATGTTCAACCACTGTTTCTGTGAAGGAATTCTTCCTGATGTCTATCCTGAACCTCCCCTGGCACAACCTGAGGGTTCTTGGGTTTTTTAAAATCTTCTGCCAATATACTCTAATTAGCTCACTGCTCTGCTCCCCCACATCAGGTGGGACAAGATCTCCCCTGAACCTCTCTTTCCCGTGGCTGGACAGCCCCAGTGCTCTCAGCTTCTCCCTATACAGCTATATACTCCTGTGCCTCCAGCATTTTAGTGACCTCTTCCAGTAGGTCTGTATCTTTGTACAGAGAAGCACAGAGTTGTACCCTGCAGTCCAGATGTGTCTCATCAGTGCTGAGCAAAGGGCAGGATCACATCCCACTGATGACACCTCTGAATGCAGGCCAAAGACAATCGGGCCTCTCTGCCATGAGAACACACTACTGACTCATGTTCGCCTTATATCCACCAGGATGCTGAGTTCCTTATCTACAAAGTTACTTCCCAGCCCATTATTCTGCAGCCTATCCAGGTGATTTGGATTATTCCTCCCCAGAAGGTGGGCCTCACACTTCTCACATTGTTGAACTCTATGAACCAGTTCAGTTTTCTAGCTTTCCCCTTCTAACAGGCAGCACACCGGCTCACACCTTTGTATTGCCTGAGAACTTTTTGAGGATGCACTCTGCCCCATCATCCAGGCAATTAGCAATAATGTTAAAGAATATTGACCATGGTATGAGTCCTTGAAGTGCACCATTAGTCACTGACACCAGCAGGACTTCTTGTCACTCATAACATCACTCTGGACCCATTGTTTCATCAGCTTTCAATTAATTTATCTCCTCCCTCAGTTTCTCTAGGAGTATATTATGGGAGGTAATGTAAAAAGCCTTGTTTAAAGTCAAGGAAACAGCCCTTTTTCTCTCCTCCACTGATCCTTTTCATTGTAAAAGCTATCAGGCTGGACAGCCGTGGCTTTCCCTTTGTAAATCTATGGTGACTACTCACAGTCACCACTTTCTTCTCCATGCCTTTGGAAATGGCTTTCTGGAATATATGCTCCATTGCCTTCCAACAGATCGGTGTCAGGCTGGTGGGTCTGTAGCTCCCAGGATCTTCCTTCTTCCCCTTCTTGATAAAGGAGTGACATCTGCTTTCTGCTGGTCCTGAGGAACCTCTTCCTATCACCACAACCTTTCAGAGTTAATCAAGAGAGGTTCTGCAATAACTCCAGCTCGCTCACTTAGCTCTTACAGATGCATCCCATCAGGTGTTTTTTTTCTCCTATTCAAGTTGTAGCTTGAGTTTCACTTTTTGGAAAAATAAATAAATAAATACATAAATAAATAAGCAACAGCAAAATAGGAATCCTCATGCTAGTTTGCTCCACATGTTTCTTCAAGCTACCAGAATCTACATTGGCCGAGAAACACATCAGCACCAATGGGAAGTTTGTCACCACAAGTCCATGGGTCTGTCTGAATAATGTAAAACCCCATCAGTAACCCTGGACCAGAAGTGCTGTTATGACTTTATGTCAGCAAAGATCAAGCAGTAATGACTGACTAGATTTCACATGGCTCAGCTATCAGCATCCACAGTGGCAGTGCAGTCTAGGCACAAAAATGTTTGCCACAGAGAGGAAGCTTCACAGGGTAAATCAGCATAAACCAGCTGTAAAATCCAGAGTTCAATATATTGCAATTACAGGAAATGATAGAAGATGCTGCAGTGAGTATTTAAATAGAGGAGAGCAGTTTTTTGTTTTTCACATTATGATTGTAAAAAAAATTAATCACAGAAAATCAGAGAAAGCGGATGACAGAGTATGATGGCTGTAGGAGGGTGCTGGTAAAACTAGCTGAAAGCAACCCTGCAGCCTGGACAGCCAGGGTCAACCACCAAACTTTGGGTTTGATGCTGTTTGTTTAGGCTTCCAGCTCTGGGCAGCTGACCCCAGGCAGCATCCCTTTCTCTGCCTCAAAACCTTAATTCCAGTGTCTGTGGTGGAGACAAGTTCAGGGTGCAAGCACAGACTCTCTAGCCAGCACAGGGACGAGGGGCTGAGCTAGTGGTGGCACAGCCCAGCCGTCGACCTGAGATAGAGTTGGAAGGCCAAGCTTTCACAGCCACAGCGGGGAACCTTGCCGCTACATGAGGGTAATAAACCGGTGTGAATGCCTCCAGCGCGGCCGTGCGCGCCGGCCGCATCCGCAGCGAGCCCGCTGCTCTGAGCGCCGGTTCCGTCACATTAACTCATCCTGCGTAGCCATGGCAACACGCGGGGAAAACATGCTGCTGGCGGGTCCAGATCCAGCTCCTCTGAGCTCAGCCCTGGTGTGCGTGTCAGTGGGGAGCAAACCCTTAATGAGGCCCCTTGATTTTGTTCATCAGGAACACCTCTGCTCACAGACTGTCAGTTTGAAAGGTCTTGAAAAAAAGTCCTCAGAATCAAGGGGGAGGGAAAAACAAAACAAAACAAAACAAAACAAAACAAAACAGGCGAACTTCTTCGGCCAAATAGGAAGATTTCAGGCAAATACCAAAAGGCTTCGCTTCCTATTAGGAGGCACCAGTGCTGTATGGCTGCCCAGCTGCACAGTTTGCAGCTCCTCAGCATCCAACACTTGTGTTTGTGACCAGGAGAATCACTTCTGTCCTAACAGGGACCCATAGCCACGGGTTCCAGCAGTATCCATCCTCTCCAGAGACCGAATGTGACAGATTTTGCATTGCAACAGAACAGTGACAAAAAGGAACAATGATCTGACAGGAGGCATGACTTCAAATTAGAGAGGCAGTGCTGGTGCTGGCAAGAGTATGAGAACTGGGAAGGAAGGAGAAGAAAACCCCAAAATTCATCAAATCTATATTTGTCTCACTGGAAATAGTTTTAACTTATAAGGTCCTGGAATGCAATTGTCACCCACTTGTGCAGCCATCACTATGTTATCTCTTTTTTTTTCCCCAGCTCTCCTATCCCACCTCACCTGGAATGCCATCAATTTCTTCCCATCAGCAGAAGGTACAGTAAATAGATGCATTTGTGGGTAATCAGAGCTGAAAGAAGGTGACAATATAATTAAGGTTTTTAATTCTATGCCTGAACAGTTGTCCAGAACTCATAATAATTAGCTGCAATGAAGGATATGTAGCCATTATTTTCCTTTGTTTCATATAATTGTTCACTTTGGCCAACTACATTTGTCCTTTAATCTGAATCCTTGCTTGTTGATACTCTGCCTTTCCATCTATTCCTGAGGCTGCAGGAAGTGTATTAGTAGTGCAGGAACATGTGAATGACAAACTCAGCAGCACTCCTTGTTGCACGCCACAGCTGGTGCCTTTTGCACAGGTATAGGGGAGGGAGAACGTTGCCAGAGTAGTTGAGAAGTGAAATAATGGAGAAACAGGGAAGAAGGAAGGGCTTATGATGTCACAGTAACTAAGGAAATCAGGCACTCCTCTCAATGTGCCTGATTGGGCATGCATGTACACTCACCATTGTTGATACTCAAACTAGAGGAATGATCATCACAAAGTATCAGAAATTCTTCCTCGCAGTTTTTCCTTTAAAAAATGATCAACTGAGGTAATTGCCTGGTTAGCCTGCTATCTGTTTCTATAATTTTTTATTCCATAACTGATACAACATATGTGGATAAGGCACTACACTGGGTGAACAGAGCAGTCTCATCAACTTAGCAATGCCACCAGAAGGATGTTCTTTGAGGCAAGAGGTCAAAAACCTCTCCAACTACAACTTCTTTAGAAAGACGAAGCAGGATATGACAATTGTTTTTTACTATTGGTAATGAAAATATAACAAGGTCTGCCTCCTTCTCACTGGTTGGACCACTGAGTCCCATTGTGCCAGCAGAAAATCTTCATGCCTGTTTCTGATCTTGCAGAACTAGACTACAGGAGCTGTCACCACACATTGGCTCGACCTTCACCCCAGACAAACCAGCTCACAGGCCCACAGCCCCAGATGCACAGGGGTATTGTCTAACACATTATACGTAGTCTCAGCTTTTTGGTTGCTGGGAACTGGCCCCACAGCACACCCTACTCTTTCTTCCTGGCCTAGTCCCAAGCATGTTTTCTATCAAGATCTCCAGACAAGGGTGCCACAGGCTCTAGAGTTTTAGACTCACCCTTTTTAGGGCTTTCAGAGTGGCTTTTATATTAGTCAAGGTTTAAAGAGCCACAGATTCACTGAGTCTAAGTCACTCTTATGGAACCTGAATTGAACTGGAATTTTATTCAAACGAATTTAATTCAGAGAAATATTGTCAAGGAAAAGTGAGCATATCTTGGTTACAAAGGAAGGAACAAGAAGCAGGAATTAGTGAATAATAAACCACCTCATGCATTTGGAAAGTTTCAGCAGAAACCAGCAGCAGCTTTGCAGAAAGTGAATAACTCCATGTATTGCAACAATAGCTATAACTTGTACTGGAAGAATGTTATGCAACACTAACTTTGACTTATCACATAACTTATCACATAACACCAGTAAGACCGTTCAGAGAGACTATTTTGGCAAGTAATTTGCCCTCCCTGACCTGCCTGTAATCTGTGATAGCACTCTCATAGTTTCAGTGCTGAGTGCTGAGGGTACTGGAAAAGAGACAGAAACCATTCTTCAGAAAAAAAGAAAAAGAGGAAAAGTTGGTCCTACATAGGGCAATCAAACACTGACAATTCACATAACGGGTTAGGAGAAATGTTTCTGGCCATCTGCTCCTTTGTTATGTCTGGATATGGCATTCTCCCCTACCCTCCTTGCACCTATTCCTTTGCTTCAGGAAAAAATTTCTTCCAGGGTCATAGAGCTATGTTCCATGCAAATTCCTGTTTCGGTTATCTCCTTATCCTAGGCATTGTGCTAGGTTTTCCTGAAGTTCAAAACACTTGTATGCAGTGTCTTGCACAAGCTGGACAAAATCTGGCAAGTGAAGGGAGATGTGACTCAAGAGATCTGACTTCACACAGTCATGCCAAAAAAGTGTTCATCCCCAAGATGATGATAAGGAAACTTAGGTAGGAATAACAACAATGCATTCTGTGAGAAACATTTAAATCTGCAGAATTAGCTGCTACTTATCACTGTCATAATTCCTAATCTCAGGGTAAGTGACTCATCTGGATGTGTCTTTATGGTTTTGCTTTAAACCTGGGGTTAGCTTTGAAGAAACAGGCAAAACCTGAGGAACACCAGCTTTCCATAACAAAATAACTCTTAAGTACTCTACACATCAATGTGAACATGCCAAAAATATAATTATAGTCCCCAACACCCTTCTTCTACTTCCCCACTAGCATTTTTAGGGAAGCAAGCACCTCTTGGGCAAAGTGTGTGCTTTTGTTAAGGGGGGTTTTAGTTCTGATTTGGAGACTCAACTCAGCTTCTGTTACAGATTTCACTTCAAATCCATGCAGTTTCTTCTCCTAAGCTGGAATGCCACCGTTTGGGGAATGTGAGCCCTTGGACTTACTGTAATACATTCCTTGGGCTGATAGTTTCTTTCCCATCTTGCTTTTATAAGGGAAACCCCACAAGCTGTCTGTGCAGAATTATGGAGCAGTGCAGGTAAGCACCCTGTTGATACCACCAGCAGCTGTTCCAGGTGCTGCCTGGGAAAGGATGGGGACATCAAATATCGTTGGCTGCAGATGTCATGATGTTTAACATTTCAGCAGACTTCAGTATTGATGTTCATGGCCACACACAGTGAGCAGATCCATTGCTGGCTGAAGTCTGTGGCCACCCAATCTCAGCATCTGTCAGAGCATTTCAGTCAGCATTCTATGATATCAACATTTCATTGAGGCACAGAACAGTGAGCTCAAGACTTAGATTAATGACAAGGCGGACAACCCAGAAGCAAATGTAAAAGACTTTCATACACACACACACACGCACGCACGCACGCACGCACACACTCTCTCTTCTTATGAGCCACTGAGACCAGTTGCACCATTTAGACCTATGGCATGCAAGTCAGCTCACAGGTTGCTCCTGTGGTTGATGTGGTTGATGAGCTGGAGAGAGACTTTGGAAAAGGGCATGAAGGGACAGGACAAGGGGGGATAGCCCCATATTGGCAGAGGGAAGGACTAGATGGTATATTAGGAAGAAATTCTCAGTGACGGTGGTGATAGACTGGCACAGGATATGCAGAGATGTGGCTGCCTCATCCCTAGAAGTCTTCAAGACCAAGTTGGACAAGGTTGGAGCAACCTGGTCTAGCAGAAGTGTCCCTGTGCATGGCAGGGAGTGGAACTAGAGGTCTCTTAATTCCCAAAGAGCAGGCAGCACAGCATATAAAGAACTACACAGAGACAAGGTTTCTACTACTACATGAGTTAGCAGTGACTTTCCTGTAGTTTGGACGTTTACCAAGTAGTAGCAGAGATAGATTCTGCATGTTCTCTTTCTGGAGGAATTCCATTCATTTTGTTGCTGTCATTCTGCTCCCCTCTGGATGAGACTGGGGCCTGCTGGGCATCCCTCTGCACCAGCTGCTGTTTGCTGCTCCTTACAGGTCTTGGAAACACAAGTATTTGGAATCCTTGGTGTTCAGCAGATGCAGGTATTTGCACACCGTCTGACCAAAACCTTCATGCCAAATGTCTACTTAAACCTTTGCTTTTTCCCCATTTCTTAGGCTCATTCTTGAAACTTGTGGCAGGAGTTTATGTACGTGTTCCTGTGCCCTTGAATCCATTAACTGCAGCAAAGTGATTAATTATTTTAGCCCCTTTATGGCATCACTGTTAACATACTGCACATTCATACTTCCAGTCATATAAATGATAGTCTTTAAATAAGGAGGACATGTGTTATTGAACTATTTATATTCAGAGCTGTCTGGAGCAGAAAAAGATTCAAGCAGGCATAAGAAAGCAACAGAAGTTAATGATTCAGAGATAAAATACTATGTTTTAATCTACAGGGTGTGTGACAAATCCAAGAAATTAGAAGTTAAAAGGATACATGACTAAGGTGAGAGCCTCAGGACACATCTTCAGCTGCTGTAAAATTAGCGCCATCTGGGAGGAAGCCTTGCTGTAGCTAAAACAGATGAAGGAAATGTAGAAGCTCACTGTGCCCACAGCATATCTCCTCATAGCTGCCTTGTGGGGATACCCAGGGGTATCTGAGGCTGTTAACTGCCTCTGTCCCTTACAGTCAAGGAGGAGGTTTACCATGCAGGAGTCCTCCCATCACCACAGACCCAGGGATGCCCCACATGGGCTTGACACCACAGGGGAACACCAAGGGGCCCATGCCTGGGCCTCTGACTTGGCATAGGGCTATCTTGCCACTTTGACTTGTTGGGGTTTTCTATCTCCACCTGTTAATGCCAAACTGTCAATCTTGATGGCAATGAAATTTTTATGTCCAAAAGAATTTTCTTCTGTATGAATGTCTACTTGCACATTTTCCTCTCACCTGCTTTCGGTAAACTCCTATCATGGATCAGAACACACACCTTCAGGGTCTCCTGGAAACCCCAGCACACTCTCTTGACCCTCAACTGGGTCTGCAGCTCCCCACAAGATACCTAGATCAGGACCTTCTCTGGCAGATCAGCATATGGGCATAGGAATGGGATACTCCTACATGGAGATGCCAGGAGTGGAGGTTGTATGTGAAATCCTCCCCTCCCTGCCACTATCCCATTCCCTCCCTGCCTTCTGAATCCAGGAACCACTAACATCCAGGGGACCCTCTGAGTGCTCAGCTCCACCATCTGCAGCTGGGGTGGTCAGGTGTGTGGGGGGATAGACAATGGTTCAACACAAAAATAAGGTGAACTTGGGTGTGGTAGAAGAGCTTACTTCCCAAGGGTTTTCAGCCTATCAATCATACAGCATATCAATTATTCAGGTTAATTCCCCATAAAAATATCAGGGGAAATGAGGCAAAAATGTGAGTGAGGATCAGAAACATTTGGCTTAGGAGCCTGTGCAGCTGTACCATGCTACACTAGGAGCTTTTCTCAGTTACTAATTTCTAATGGAATTTAAAACATTGATTCCACTAAAATGGGTAGGGTAGGGTAGGGTAGGGTAGGACAAACGGAAAGGATCAACAACAACCATCCAGTGCACCTCCCTGTACTCTTCAGCGCAGAATCTTCTTTCTCCCCACCAATTACTGTAAAATCTCTATTACGTCTGCACACAGAAATCTGGAGCGAAATCATTAGAGTGATTCAGAAGAAGTCTTTTGCACAGTGTTAAATAGAAACCACAAGTTGTTGCTGATGTTTTACTGTTGTAAATAATGACTCTAGCATTGGCTTTGTCTCTTTGTCTCATTCCGCTATAAAAGGGGGAGTTGGGAAAGATTCTTTGTCACAGATTTCTCAGACAAAAAAAGTGCAAGTGCAGCAATATTATATCTGAGAACCGTTTATTGATTAAAAAGGCTGTGTTTCTACTAAAGGGAGATAGGAAAAGGAACAAAGAGGTGAAAAGAGAACTAAAGAAAGAAACAGAAGACACGGACAGTGTTACCACAAAAACCCCACCTCTTTGTCAGCATCAGCTTAGCAGGTGGAGCGTGCGTGCTTTGAACTTTTGCATAGCTCCCGTGGTGGGCTAGGCGCGCTTTCCAAACCGCACCAGGCTGCGTGTTGCTTCCATCAGCAGGGAAGGAACTTCTTTTGTGGCCATGGGCGCAATCTTGCAGCAGCTGCAGGCTCCCAGTGTCCGGGGCTGGCGGCTGCGGGCAAGACCGAGTACAGGCGGTGGCAGGCGGGTCTCTATGGGCTAGTGCTGCAGCAATGGGTGCAGGTGGGCAGCACCTGCAGGAACTGCAGCGGTGGCAGCGGTGGCTGGCTGCAAGCGAGCTCGTGCTGCAGACGGCTACGGGGGGCAGCTGCGGGCTGGGCTTGGCTGGACTGGGTGTGGAATAGGTGTGGGGTGGGTGTAAGGTGGGTGTAAGGTGAGTGTGGGATGGGTGTGGGATGGGTGTGGGATGGGTGTGGGTTGGCTGTGGGATGGGTTTGGGATGGGTATAGGCTGGCTGTGGGCTGGGTTTGGGATGGGTTTGGGATCGGTTTGGGTTGGCTGTGGGTTGGGTTTGGGATGGGTGTGGGCTGGCTGTGGGCTGGGTTTGGGATGGGTTTGG
>VXBI01008187.1:0-27360 GCA_013397375.1 Toxostoma redivivum | reverse complement strand
GGGATGGGTTTGGGATGGGTTTGGTTTGGCTGTGGGAGGGGTTTGGGATGGATTTGGGTTGGGTTTGGGATGGGTGTAGGCTGGCTGTGGGCTGGAGGCAGCCACAGGAGGCTGTGCCAGGGCAGCACAATGGGGGCAGCTGCCTGCTGCAGTGCCCACATGCTCGGGAAGGCCATGGAACAAGAGGTGGTCGCTATGACAAGTTGGTTTGTGGGAATGGTAAAACAAGGAAGCAGGATCACAGGAAGGAAAGAGCAAAGGGGGAAGGGAGGCCGAGAGGATCCTACAAGTGAGCCCTCGCTCCCTCCTAGGAACCCCAAGCAAAACGGCTCCTGTTGTGTGCAATTAGCTGCTTTTATGTCCTGCACTTCTTCCCACACCTTGATTTGCCCAGTATTCTGTGTGGGCACCCGGGCATTAGCCCCATTGGCAAGTGGCTAATGGGGGATGTCAGGGTAATTCCCTCTGATCATGGAGGTTTTTCTCTGCCCTCATTGGCTGCTAGGACAAGCCTCCCTGGAGAGATGGTTGCGAGTAAATATATAGCCTCTATAAGAATATAACATATGTTGAGGCATAAATAAAAATCAGATCGGCCTCTTTCACTCTTCCTGAAAAATGCTGTAGTGAAGTACATCAAGGTACAACTGGATTCAGATTAGTGATGGAGATTATTTTTCCAGATCTCTGTTTGAGCTTGAAGGATGTTGATTTTGTGATAGGTATTTCTCCTTTTCTTTCTAAAAGTGATAGTTATGAGATATCATCTGCAATTTAAAGCTGAAAAGGGATTTTCTATGCTCTTCTATATCCAAGGTAAATCCAGCCTCCAAAATCCTTCTGTGTGAGAAGGGGTCTGAGCTGAAACTCGGTTGCTGAACCATCCTTACATTCAATCTCCACACCAAGCTACAGTAGCTAGTGCAATCCCAGAATTTTGCACATAAAAGGACCTGTCCCAGACAGATTTGGAGTCAGTCTTCCTGTCCCTCTGTCATTTGCTATGAAAAGCTGAAAAATTAGGAGCTGCCTGGTGCTGCTGGGCAATTCATGTTTTTCCCTTCTTGCACTAACATTCCAACCAGTAGCAAAAGAGCACAACTGGTGTTTTTCAGAGAAAACTAGACTTCGTTGAGGTACAGAATACTCTACTCTTGTCAAGTCCCTTCCAAGGTGGTTGTCACTTGTTGCACATCTGCCATCTCCCATGGGTTCCCTGAGAGCTGTCACTCATCTGCTCTCATCTGTTGTCAGGGAAGAGGATCTTCTGCTTCAGAGTCTCATATGTATTGATGCCTGGCACTCAATAGATATATCTGGTCACCTCTTTGATTGCTTTCATTTTTGGATCCTTTAGAGGTCCAAGACAATGTTATTTGTTCCTGATGTTTCTGGGCACCAGTGCCTGCCCCTTGACTTAAAGCAGGGAAGGTTTTTGGACACTGTGTTCCTTACTCTTCTTGTGCTTACAGCCGTGTCTGCTGGCAGGCAAAAAAAATGTGACCTGGCTGAATGCTTTTCATGTCTCCAAGGCAAAAGACAGCATTTCCATGTCACATTGGAACATAGAAAGGGGCTATTTTATTCATAATAAGTGTCTGTTTTAGTCTCTGAAGCTCTGATTTCAGACAGCTGAGTTAACAATTCAGTTTGCTGATCACCTTCCATATGAAGCCAGTCAGTTTCTTCCCATAAAATAACATATAGTCAAGCCAGCCTCTCAAGACTGCCAGGACTCTCAAGATCTGTCTGGTTTTGGCATGCTAGAGTCACCTTGTTCTACCTCCTGTTTAAGAATAAAATCTTGACAAAAGCATTTCTACAAAGTGGATTTGTAGTTCAACCTCATTATTCTGTCCCTCCCTGGGCTTCCACCAAAGTTTCCTTATACATTTGTGTCTTTATGCAGCACTGAAGCCACACCTTTTTTAAAGTTCCCACTCCAGTTTTCTAGAATAGCATGCAAGACTTTTGAAGGTAAGGGTTTTTCCTTTTGTTTGTCTTTCTCCTAGGAATTTCCCCCCATTTTGTTTATACAGAACAATAAGGACCAAGTACTTAAGAGAAAAAAGAAGTTGCCAAGCTCAGGGGAGGAGGGCATCCGGCTGTAATTCTCTTATCTGAGAGTTCCTCTTGGAGGGGCCAGGATACCGGGAGAACTGGACTGGGAAAAAAGGGGCTGGGGCAGCTGCTGGCTCTCTCTCTTTCTCTCTCTTGGCTTTGGAGGGGAAGAAGGCTGCGGTCTCTGTGGGAAGAACCCACTGTGGGGTTCTGTTTTCTACTGCCTTCTACCATGAGTGGAGCTCTGCTCATACGATTGGGGGTTGCACTGGTACCTTATTAACACCCTACCTCACCAAAGAACCCTTTCACCATCTGCACAGGTACCTCAGGGGAAACCCCCCGGGATCCCCTAGTCCCTTTGCCCTCTCAGGGAGTCTCTCTCTGCTGTGTTCTGGAGCTGGGCTGTTGCTGCCCAGCCTCCACTGTGCCTCTGCCAGTGCTCTGGGTTTTTTGCTGCACTGTAGCCACACAATCCCTGCCTGCCAGGAGAGTTCCAGATACAGCTGCAGAGTGTCTGATAGACTTCATCTACCACTCCAGGACTTTGCTCATCCTTGCCTTCCCAACTTGCTACTGTGAGGCTCCTGCTACAGATTGTTTAGCTATTCAGAGGGGGCACAGGCTCCCCATGTGAATTTGTAAAGGAAACTCCTTCTCCATCCTTTTGTGCCACATCTCCATCCCTTTTGTGCCCCCTGTTATAGCATGGAGACAGACAGCCGAAACTCGCGCCACAGCGCCCCCTTCAGCCACGGGGAATCATTGCACCCGCCCTGCCCGGCCGGAAGCCAGCAGCGCCCCTGCCGGTTGTGCCTGGAACTGCACCCAAAAGAGAAGTGCCTGCAGTCAAGAAGGCTGCTACTAAGTTTCTGGTTTTCTTGTTGTCTCTGCCACTGTAACTGTTTGTTTCCCTTGTTATACATACTAGTAAAGAACTGTTATTCCTTTCCTCATATCTTTGCCTGAAAGCCCTTTAATTTTGAAGTTAAATAATTCAAAGGGAAGGAGGTAATATTTTCCATTCCAAGGGAGGCTCCTACCTTCCTTAGCAGACACCTGTCTTTCAAAACAAGAAAAAGATGAAGTTTTAAAATATCTCAAGATTTATTTTCAGCAGCTGAACTGTGTGGATTAGATTTGCAAAGATGTTAAAATGCTAATATCTGTAATAAGTCCTGTCAAGGCCCTATGGGAAAGCCACTTCATTTTGGGGTTTCCTCCCTGCCCCAGCTGGGAGTGTTTAGTTGATGCCTGTAGGCTCAGCCAGTGGAGGAGCAGAACACCTTGCAAAGGTAGAAAAATGCCTTAAGAACTTGACTCAGACAGACTAAATACACCTGTGGGCACTGAGAGAGTTCTCACTCAGAAATCTTGAGAAGTGTACTGAAGGCTTGATCTTCTCTTTGACAGATAACACCAGTGTTATCTGCTAACCTGGATTGTGTGCATATCCCACACTGGTGGAGACATACATTGTGTCAGGCCAGATGCTAACTGTAGAAAACAACCCTGTCCTGCTTTCATAGGTATCTGAGGACATCCCATCCATGCATGTCCTTTGCATGTATGTAGGCTCCACCCCAGTCCTGATCACCACCAACCTCTATGGTGACAACAGGTGAATTCAGAAGTTGAAATTGAGTGGACTCGAAAATGTGTGGAGTTGCCACATGCAAGCTCCCACCCCACTCTCCAACAGCAATACAATTGGCAGCAACATATCTCCCCTCACTCCCCACTTTTGGCACTGTTTGCATACTTTGGGGGAATTCTGCATCCCATTTGGAGTCCAAGAACCTATCCCCACTGAGTGGACTTCTTTGCCTGCCTGAAAATATCCCAGGGACCCTAAATCCCACAGGTCTGCATACTTCAGTTGCTCTATAAAGAAAAGGAAAGGAAAAAATGGGAATATTCTTCTTTTCTCAGTGCCTGTTTTTCTAATAGCTTATACCTTTTGTATTACATACAAAAAAACTCTTTCAGTTATGTAAAAGTCTCTAGCTTTCATGTATGTCCTGTCCAGCTGTAAAAAACAGGGACCCAGAGAGGATTCTTTTAAATAGATTTCTCAGATGAAAATGAAGTGCAAATGCAGTAATATTATATCTGAGAATTCTTTATTGATAGAAAAACAGCCGGTGTTCTTACCAAAGAGGATAGAAAAGAGAGTAGAGAGAGAGAAGCAGAAGACAGGAACAGTGTTACCACAAGAATCCCAGGCACTCTGTCAGCGTCAGCTCAGCAGATGGAGTGTGTATGCTGCAAGCCACAGTGGGTGCACGAGGATTTTGTGAGTGGCTGGGCACAATTTTCAAGCAGTAGCAGGTTGTGTGTCTCTGCCATCAGCATAAGAGCAGGCTGCCGTGGCTATGGGTGCACTGCTGAAGCAGCTGCAGGTTCTCAGGGTCAGGATGCAGTGGCTGTGGGCAGCAGTGGCTGCAACACGAGAAACGTGGCAGTGGCAGCAGTCGCGGCTGGGCGTAGACAGTCCTTGGTCCATCAGGGAGGCAGCAGAGCACCAGGTTGTTGCAGCAATGAGCTGCCTTGCAGAAACAGTGAAACAGGGCAGAACGGAGGACAGAGAAGCAGAACTGCAGGGAGGAAAGGTGGGGGGAGGAGGAGAGCCAAGCTCACCCTCCGAGCAAGCCACTGATCCCTTCAAGAAACCCAAAGCAAAATGGCCCCAGTTGAGTTGCAGTTAACTCCTTTTATCTGCTAAAGCTCCTCCCACAGCCCAATTTCCTGGGCAGTTTTTCCCAGGTACTCGGGATTGTGCTCTGCTGGCCAGTGGGGACTAACTCACAGCCTGATTGTGGAAGCTTTCCCCTGATGGGCTGGCAGGTGAAGTCTCCCTGGAGACAGGGCTGCCAGCACATGTACAGCCCGTATCGGAATCCTTCACCTCATGTATAACATATGTTGAGGCATAAATAAAAATCAGATTGGTCCCTCTCAATGTAACACCTGCAATATGATGTCATGCTGCTCTATAGTAATATCACACTATGACTAAATCACTTTTAAAAAATTACCTTTTTAAAATTACCTTTTTTTCTCCCACTGAAGTTTAACTACTTCAGGATGTGAGAAATGATGCTCACTTCTTTAAATTTCAAAGTTTAATAAAAACTTTTACAAGATACAAGAGACAGAATAAAGAAAAATCAAAACGCTGGGAGCCTTTATGAGTGGCAGCTCACCCACAAAGTGGATGCTCTGCCTTTTATACCCTTGGCGCCTCAAAGTCTGTCAGTCAACTCTTCTTTGCTGTCCATTGGTGGAGATTACTTTCTTACAACTTGATTGGATGTCAAGTGTTGTCATGCCACACCTCCTAGTAACAAGCCTTCCTTAGCACACGCCCTCCCTTTACATATCCCCTCCAACTAAAATTGTCCAGTGTTAACAATACAAGAGGGCAAAAGGGGACTATAGGGAAAACAGAGACTGTCCAAACGAGTCACAGTAACATCAATAAAACTTCTCAGAATAATCATCCTGTAATTGAGAGAGCAAATCATCACATAACCTATCTATAACGAGCATATAAGTTAAATGTATCTTTACTTTTTACCTTATGTCTTTGCAATTAATGGAAAAAGTGCATGGTGTTTTCATTTCTCCCTTTTTGTTGTAGTAAATGATGAAAGACTCCATTTTATTCATGCAAGAAAAGCCAATTCTTTATTCACATAACGCATTTTTATACAGTTTTTACAGACCTTGTATTTGACTCCAATTGTCTGTTAGTTTTCATACAACTTCATTTATTGGTCAGAAATGATTTTGTGTGCNTTTGTGCTGGGAGGTGTGTTGCCTGTTGAATAAACAGTTCTGTTTCTTTTTCCACTTCTCTCCAAGGAAATTTTTTTCCCGAACCGACTGGGGGAGGGATTGCTTGGATTGGTTTTTTTTTTCCCTTTCCCTGGAGGGACCCCATTCAGAGGTTTCCTCCCAAATTTGCTCTAAACCAGGACACTGTGCTAAAAGTTCAAGTGTTTACATTTTTCTTTTGTAGGTTCTCATGGGACAAACCTTATTGTTTTGCACAGGGGCACTTATTTTTCACCCAGAAATAGGATGTGTTAACGAACCTTTCATACCGAGATTGTTTTCACATGGTAATTTGCAAAGTATTTAGCTGCACTTAGAAGAAGTGATAGCCCTGCTGTTAATTTAGCAGAGCTAGCCTGATTTTTGAGGCCTTTATTTAGAATTTCTCTACCTGTCTACTACATCTTTTTACCCCTGAAAACTACATTAAAAAATTGAGGTTTTGTAACACAATCCTCAAATCTGGGTAGAGAGTTTAGAAATTACTTGTGCTTTGTATGTACCACACAATATAGCAAATCAAAAATCAGTACAACTGAGTGATCTTCTACATGAAATGCAAGACTTAGGCAGCACACAAGCAGATGCTGTTAATTAAGGGCCACCAGAGTCCTCCCACACAGCACTTGGTCTTCAACCATGGAGATCAGCAGCATGGATATCTGTTTCTCCCATAATAAATTAATGGGAGTCTCACATCTGACATAAAATACAGCAGAATTTGGTCTAATTTTACCTGTCATAAGCAAAGGCACTGCCTGGCTCAAAATAGAGGAGAGAACACAATGTGTCTTGCTGAGCATTTCTGATGGATTAAGGAGCTAATGCTCTTAATCTGCAAAATGACAGTAACTGACAAAAGCAAATCTTGAGTCATAGGTGAAGTGTTTCTTGGGCAGCTGTGATTAGTCTTCTGCTCCACCTCCCATCCCCCTAGTCTGGGAAAGACTTGGACAATGCAGAAATAAAAATTAAGAAACTGATGAGAGGGTATCTGAGACAAGCTGATGACCAATTAATGCAGAAGGTAAAAAGCACACCTGTGTCCTGCAAATTGTCCGTAAATCTACAGGTATTGCCACCTATGTACAGCAAAGCTGTGTTGCCTTAATTGTCTTCAAACTTGGGCTCCTTAATTACAGCAGACAAACACCATTTGCAAAAGAAAAGCACTAACTAATATGTATGACTCTGAGGCTTTAACTATAAACATCCCAACCAGTAAAGCCAGGTCTTCCTGTTACTGCCACCCTGAGGTGTGGTCCCTCTGTCTCCATGAGCATGATGGGCTGTGGTGCTGGAAGTGCACCCTCTCATCCTCTGTCTGGCCCTCAGAGGGGCTATGAGAGGGCGCTGCAGCTTATTGAAAGGTCATCCTAGGGACAGCACAGCTCTATGCAAGCCAACATAATCCGAAAACTGATATTGGGCTACAAAATCCCTTCTGGAGGTTAGGAACAGAGGTTGCAACTGCTTGCACCCTTCTCCAGCATGAGGTGTGTGGAGCACTGCATATCCAAACTGCCCAAGCTGTTTGGGGCAGTTCAGCACCCCTGGACCCCATGCAGGAGTGTCTGTGAGTCCTGTCTGCAGCAGCTGGCCAGGTGACCTGGAGAGCACTGCCACATTGGGCGCAGCAGCATCTCTTTCAGGAAATCAAAGACAAATCAGACAAATTTCCATACAAATGCAAGCTGCATTTCTGTACTGGTGTTGGCTGGGATAGAGTAACATTTCTTCCCAGTAGTTGGCACAGTGTTGTGTTTTGGATTCAGTATGAGAAAAACGTTGTTAATAATACACTGATACTTGGTAGGTACTCAGTAGTGCTTACCCTAAATCAAGGACTTTTTGATGTCCCATGCTCTGCCAGTCAGATGGTGCACAAGGAGCTGTGAGAGAGCATGGCCAGGACAGCTGACAAACAGGACAAACTGGCCAAAGGGACATTCTACACTACAGAGCATCTGACCTTGTGTCTATAAACAGGGGGAAGTTGTCCAGGAGTCAATGATTACTGCTTTGGGGACAGGCTGGGCATCAGATAGTGTGAGGTCAACAATTGTATTGGACATCACTTGTTTCTCTTGGGCTTTAATTCTCTCTTGTTTGTCTCCTTTTTGTTACTATTATTGCAAGTAGTATACTATACTATAAGTACTATATTATACTATGTTATAAGTACTATACTATTATTATTATAATTGGTATTATTAGTGTTTTATTTGTTTTGATTACTAAATTTCTTAACTCACAAAGTTCACTGTTTCTTTCTCCCCATCCTCCCCACTGGGAATGTGATGGGGAGTGTGAGCAAGCAGCTCTGGGTACTTACTTGGTGGCTGGGGAGGATTAAAGCATGACAACATCCTGAACAGTCCTCCACACACCACCTGTGGCACTCTAAAATTTCAACAAAATTCATGAAATATAATGTACACAAATGTGAGAGGAGCAAAATCTTGGAGAGTCTGTCAAAGACTCTATGTTTGCTTACCCAAGTTTTCTCTATGAGGGGTAGGCACAAACAGATAGAAAAGCAGGGAGTATCTGCAGGACCAGAGGCAGAGGTGGCACCTTTTGACTCACATGTTACAGGTCCATTCTCTCTGAATCTTGGAATTACAAGAAGAGTACCCAGGCTTCTACAGTAAATTACAGTGTTTTTAGATATCTGTAGCACTTCTCAGAGTTAGATTTTCACTAGAGTTCAGTAGAACTTCTTATAAAGATTGTACATTGGATTTTGCCTCTTGTAGTGCCGGTGATTTTGCTGTTGCCATTTCATTTAGTCAGAAGTTCTGTTAATCTGATATGTGTTGCTCTTTTCCCAGATTTATATTGCCATATTGGTCAACTTCATTACTTAAACGTGTACTTGAACAACCACCCAGTTCTAGTACAGGATACCCTTGAATATAATACAGGGGGATCAGAACAAGAACAATCCTCAATAAGTTGCTTTCTATTTTGGCAGAGACTGTGACAAGCTTCTTTACAGCCATCAGAAAGAAATGCCAGGCAAACTATGTTCTTGTCATAAGCCCACTGCATTGCATAACAAAGCTCTGAAAAAAGCCTAGTGATGTTGCTTTCCAGAGATGTTCAAACAGAAAAATACTTTTGGTGGAAATGCAAATATAGGTGCAGTCACGTTAAAAATTGTTTCCTTCATTAAAAGGTGGTTCTAGCCACTAGAAGAAAAAATACCACTGCATATTCTGCAGGTTCTGCAGCAGAAGAGTCATTAATCCTGTTTAAATTTGCTAGAACCATAAACACCTACAGGCATAAAATATAATCACTTGTGTTTTTTGTAAAGGTCCAGGAAACAAAGTGTTGAAAATGATCATTCAGAAAGCACTGAACAACCACTTTTGGCATATAAAGGACTTCTGATCTTTTCAGAAAATTAACACAATCAGACATTCAATTTATAATTGGGCAGAAACTGTGTAATGTGATGTAGGTTTTGCATTTCTTTTAAGGAAAAATTAGGTTTCATTCTAAGGAAAACAATGTTTTTTTCCAAGCTATGTAATATTTTCTAGACAAATGTTATAGTCTCATGTAATTATTTTCTTAATTTTGTTCAATGTAATGAGGCTATTCACTCCACAGCTCTTGGACTGGCAAGGGGACACCTCTTTTCATTCATTCTGCTGCTCAGAATGGCTCTCTGTTTGCTGCCCTGCTCTGCCCACCCTGCACACCGTGGTTTTGAAGTGCACAGCAAGCTACCGTGGTTGGCACTGAGGAGGCACAGGGAGCTTCTCTACCCCAAGACAGCCTGGTACTGGGTGTCCCAGTGCCAGGAGGAGCTTTTTCACCTCACTGCTCACATGTACCTCCTGTCCTGCAGTCTTCCACACCAGTAAAACCTCTGACAGTCCTCAGTCCCTGCCATCCAGAGCAGCTGTACTGCAGTCATGTGAGCCACACAACACTCATGCTATTTTAAATATATTTATGTGCCCCCCACCAGGCTGTTTCAAGGTGAGAAGGCAAGAAAAATCACCAAAATGTTAAATTGTGCTTCTACAAGGGCTTACGAGGGAGCCTGAACATACTCTAACCTGTACACCCCCAGGGTGTCTTTCACACGGGAGGAAGGTTCCAAGTGTGGTTTTGACTGTGCTTTCTCCTCCACAGCATGGGAATGCCCAGGATCCCTGGCCACTAGCTGGGGTGGCAGCCAGTGTGAGGGGCCAAGCACAGTGCTCCCCAGAGGTGCTGCAGCCAGAAACCACAGCCCAGTCCCCTCCGACAGGTAACTGATTGGATTAGGAGTCTTGTCTGACAGCTTGTCTGCTCAGCCGCACGGGCTCATCAACCTCTCTGTCCTGCCTGCTAATAAACTCAGCTCCTGGGACCATTCTGCTTGATGATCTCTCCTTGGGGAGTTTTTAAGGCTTTGCTCTGTGAAAACTACTTGGAGTCTATTAAAATTGCAGCTCTGCTGTTGTCATGTTGTCCCGGAGAGTCATGGGAGGTGCCTGTCACCCAGGTGGAGGTGACTATTACATATTCCAGTGAAAAAACAATCCTTGCTTTGGGAAGAGAAGCATCCCCCCCAGCAAGCGTAAAGGAAGGTGCTTATCTGACACTTTAGGGATGAGCCTGAGGAAAGGAGACAGTGAATCACTGTACCCTCCCTCTGTTGCTGGAAACACCTGTGTTGCCATTGAAGGGACTAAGCAAATGGGCAGCTGTTGTCCTGGGCTCTAAGTCATCAGCCCTTTGCTGCTGCTTCTGCTCCTCACCTGCGGGTGCTGCCAGCTGGGTCTCCAGGAGCAGGAACTCAGTGATGGGCACCTGTTGGGGAAACTGCCTACTCCACAACTTTAGATTTAGTCGTGGCAGAGTTCTCTGCTTTCAGGATGGGATTCTGCTGCAATACTTCTACATATACCCACAGTCATCTCATAAAGGACACTGCCTGAATAAATCAGAAGACAGCAATTGTGGGATCTGTAGTATCTATAGAGGATGTATAAAAAAGTCCCAGTTTAAATTCTTTTCTTGGATTCACCTTTGGAGAGCTAAGGGGAGGCAGCCTAAGAAGAGGTGAATGCAGAAAAACAAAATTAAATCTTCCAGGCTGTAAAGCTGCTGTGGCTTTTGCCTCAGCCACCACAATGAAAGGACCATAAACTCCAATATTCTCTGCTGTTTAAGATAAAAAAGTTAATGAATGCAGTGTGTCAGGTTTAGTTGATGCAAAATATTACAGTGAGTCTTCAAGTTTAGTTTTTGTCGGGCAGCCAGCAGGGGCAAATTCTGAATCTGTGTTAGGTGTGAGAGAACCTTCCAGCATCCCGGTATCAACAAGGCATCAGAAATATTTGGGCTATTCAAATGTCCAGAACATTCATGATGCACTTGAAAAGACTCAGAAGGAATGAAATGTGGGTCTGATTAGCCAGATTAAATTATATAACTAATTTGAAATTATCAACAAGCAGTCTTAGCAGCTACAGAGATCTGCTCTTCCCTTTGCAAAAGCCCATCTATTTCTTTCCCAACAAAGCCACCCCAATAAAAGTTTCCCCTAAGGTGCAATCCTGTCTGGAGAATTGGATTCACATCTGGAAGCTGTCCTTGTGTGTGCTCTCACCCACAAACCTTGGAGTTTGTAGTGCCGTCTTGGAGTGATTCATAATGATAAGGTATCCCAAAAATCATCTGATGCCCAAAATCTGTTGATGTATCTTTAAGATCTGGCAGGTGGGAATCTTGGGGTGAGGAGTTAACTTTTGTGCAGCATTTTTAAAAAGCTGTCCACCCAGGTTCTGCCTCACTCATGTCTCAGAGTGGGGTGTTCTGAGGTTCTGCTTTTTGCTTGGTGCTCAGGCAAAGGTTTCTTTTTCCATTTTTTTTTTTTGGTTTTGTTTTGGTTATGCATTTGGATTTTTTTTTTTGTCCATGTCTTGAAAAAAACTGCAGTGGTGATTTTTGGGGGCTGCTTGAGGGAAAATTCTGTAGCTGCCTCTTCCAGAGGTGGCATCACCATTAACTGCATTGATCTGGGAGGAGGACACCAGGGGTGACCCCAGCATAGCTGGCCTGCTTTGACTACTGCTGCCAGGAGAAAGACAGGGGGAACAAAGAACAATAAATATAGGGCATTTTTTCTGCTTACCACTAGCAATCTTCCTCTTCAAATACTTCAGATACTTAGAGAAGAAATGTGAAAAGCCAAGTACTGACTGTCATTGTGTTATTCCAAGTTTTCACCAGTTCAGAGTGACAAGATCAGGTCTTGCAGCTCAGGCACAAGGCCTCTGTACACTCATAGCTGTGCCTAAATTTAAAATTCAGGATCCTTTGCTTCTTTTACACTTTATCTGCCTTTTTGCTGTGATGATTGTGACCACCAAGAGGACATGCTCACACCAGTAATGTTATTTCAGCTTAAAAGTTATATTCACATCTTTGTGTAATTTCACATCAAAGTTATGTTCACATCATTGTGTAATTTCTATGCACCCTTACACATAGCTCTCTAAGGTAAATTTCAAGGGGAAAAATCAGATTCTTCCATTATTTCCTGTGTGCCATATTTTCACACTGGCATAAGCGGAAAACAGAATTGCAGAAGAGATCATGTTTTAATTCAAAATCTTAACTGAGACATGAATACAGTGGCCACAATTTGGGTACTGCCTGTTTTCCCCATTTACTTTACATTCAATGTAAAACACATTAAAAAATGACTATGGATTTCCATCCTCCGGGATGTGGAAAACAGCATGATCCTCAAAGCCCACAGTACTTTGGCCATGATGATTATCTTGGTGAGAATGTGTCTCCCTAAGTGTAAGCACAACAGCTTCAGCTGGTGAGCAGCAGTGGCCATTAAAATGATCACATGTGCAAATTGATCACAATATTTAGAAAGTAGTATTCAGCCAAGCAGTTGCAGCATTTTGATTTTGCTATAATTGTCTTTATAAGACAACTTAAAGTGATTACAAAGTCAAATTACTGCATGGGTGTAGAGCTAGTTGTAGTTGTACTGTCAAGCTGGGAGGGGAGACTCAAGTCACAGTTCAAGACAAATAGTTTCTGAGATTTGTCCCTGAATGTGAATAACCACAGGTGTTCCATCCCTTGATACAAAATTGATCAGGAACAGATCTTAAACCCTTTGCTGTTCCCACACCCTTTCTCTCAGCATCCAAGCAAGCAGCTCTTGGAGGGGCACTCCATCCTCTAGAATGCTCTGGGGCAAGTCCAGACCTGTTCTATAGCTGGGAAAAAGGTTCCTTGGTGCTCAGATTGTGTGGTCTGTTCATCTGTGGTGGCAAGTCCTGGTCCACACTATTGCATTAGGGATGAATCTGATGGACAAGGGCAGCCTGGGCACACTGGAGAGATTGCAGTTAGTGAGGATTGCTGCAGTTGCTCTCCTGGGATATTGATGGGAAAAGGTCTTGCAGTGCACAGGGACGTTGGGCAAATTGCTTCAAATTGACAAAATCTGGGACCAACACAGGGGCTGCCAGGTCCCACAACCTCTCTCTGCTCTGGTTCCCAAGCCACCTCTGTTCTCCCTCTTTCTCCCTCCTGGTCCAGCTTCAGGTCAGAGACAGCAGCAGTGACTCTCTCTCATCCTAACATACAAAGTGGGGATCCCAAGCACCTGAGGCTCATGCCAAGACTCTCAGAGCCTGGCCACCTTGAGGAGTCCCTGCCTGGTTGTCTGGCATGGCCTCTCCATGCTGGGAAGCTGTTGGCCTCTGGGGAGCTCACCTACCGCCTGCCGGCCTGGCACTTTTATCATGCACAGTAAGAGGAGACATAATCAATTCCCCAGTTGGCACTTTGCACTGAATACACACTTTTTCAGTCTGATAGCAGGACTAAATTAGTTATTTAGCAATGAGACCCTAATTTAAAGTGAGCAACTGCCCTGACAAGGATCATTGTTCAAGGCTGTCCCTCCTTTGCTTTCAGATGAGAGGCCCACCAATCCATGGAAGGGGATAAATAGACAATTAGAAAATAGATATATTTTGTTAGTTCTACAAGCTCCCTGGTGCTGTCAGGCTCACAATAAAGGGGGCTCTGGTAAATTGGTGGGCAATGAAAGCCAGCTGTACAGTCATCACTCCTACAGACACAAAGCCATATGTGGCCATTTACAGAACATCCCAGAAAATAGATGGAGCCAATAAGACCAGGGGGAACTAAAAATACTTGACAAAGTTGGCTGCTCTTCATTTAACAAGAATAAAATATCTAATGGCGTGTAATAGACGCCATCAATCACTCTTGAGTAAAGAACAGGTTTAATACTCCACTTTTAACTATTAATGCAAGTTTTAATTTATCGGTAGTAAGTCAGCAATTAGTATTTACTGTGTGAAGCATGGTGGTGTTATGCAAGGGCTCACAAAAGGCATGGGCCCAGCAGCATGGGCCCCACAGCTGCAAAGATATCCAGGCTCAAACATGGCAGGGGTGAGAGACACAGACATGATAAAGAAAGAAGACCAAAGGTGAGAAACTGCCTCTTCAAAAATAATGAGATATCTGCGAGCACTTCCTAGCAATTATTCAATTTAGGCTTGCAAGCAAGATGACATTTCTTCTTTTTACTTATTTACTTTTACTCTTTCTAGGCAAGGACTCGTGAATAGGTGTTAAGGAAAGTCTTTCAACTACCTGCTTATTACTGATAAATATTTTTGGTGCTTTTCCTGGAGATAAGGACTAGAAAGTTGAAAACTCCTGACAAGTCCTCAGTTCTGCAAAGTGGGACTGTGGTGTGGAACTCAGCAGTGAATCCGGGCAACTCCTGGAAGTCAGGCATGAGATGGAGCCAAGTCACACCACACATTTGCCTTCAAGGTGCCCGCAGCATATGCATGCCCCTGCTGAGTCATCATGGCTATTCTAAGAAGCTACTTCTTCATGTAAGCAATCAGCCAACCAAATGCCAAGTTTCATCAAAATAAACTCAAATGATTTTGCTTTGTGTTACCACTGCTGTGAAACACGACAAAGCTGCTAGAGTGCTTGGAAACTGGTATTTGATAACCATGGAGCCATGGCCCCCTCACAAGATAAAACATGCATCAGCAAGTCAGATGGTACTGGCTGTGCACATGAGTGCTCAGACTCCACCCTGTAATGCTGGGGTCTTTGCATGCACCTAGACATGGCATATGCTGCAAGGTAACTGTCTATTATCTTGCCTATTTTTAGTTGCTTCCACAGGACAGAAATTGTAATTTATTTTGCAGAATAGCAAATGTCACATCCTATGAGTACGTTGTTGTACAAAATGCGATACAGTAACTGGAGAAAAGTGACCTTCCATAATGGAAGTGTCCTATAGAACTAATAGAAAATGATAACCAATAGCTTTTACCAGATAATTATATCCCTCTTCTAGAACAGTTTTAAAAGCCAAGGACATCTCTACCCATAACACTGTGCACTTCAGCCTTGTTAGGTGTGAGCCTTTCTTTTTTCTCTTTCTATTCCATTAGAGCCAAATTAATTTAATCTCTGTCTAAAAAAATTCACATTGGTATTGTCAGGGATTCAGACACAAGGCTTAACCTTTTGACTGTGATTGACCAGCTCCTCCTTTTTGCATGTACCACAAGCTTAGAAGATTGTAGTCTTCCAAATCTAGTGTAATTGATCTGAAATCTATTATGTTTTATTTTTAAGGGGATTGCTGACTGGGCAACAAATGCAGAATTTTTTATATATGTCTACAGCCACACATGAATGCAGATTTGACATGTCCTCTACTAGTGTAGGGTGCCATTCTGAGCTGAAGCCTTCTTTGTAAGGGCTTTTTGGTCTGCTTTTGAAAGATTTCAGCAGCTGCATGTGGTAATGGTGGTAAGTGAAGTGCACACCTGATCCATAGTTATCTGTATCAGAGCAGAATAAGCATTTAGTTTCTGGGAACCTACAGAATACTTCTAGAAAAAAAACCCATGGCTTCAGACGCATCCACTGTTCAGTGCCAATATAGCTATCTGAAACAGAAAACAAGCCTCCATTTACCAGCAGAATGAGGACAGAAAAATGAACGCATTCACAGCACTGGGAAGAAATGGGCATTCTTGCTTTGACAAGTTCAGCCAGAGGATAGAAACAATTTTAAACCTAGACCTCCCTGACATTGTTAGAACAGTCTCCCAAATAAGGGCCAGAATAACAATACACAACACTGGTTGGCCCTGCCAATTTTCCAACATAAACATGTATGTGCCCAGGAGCACCAGACATGGAGCAGCATGGGTTCTGTCACAGATTTTCATGTTTTTCATGATAGTTAGTAATACTTTGTTTTAAGAGGGAAAAAACATTGATTTCCTAGAGCTACCAAATATTGCCTACATACACTTTCTGTCAGCAGACCCAGCTACTACATCTGCATCAGGGTTTTTCCTTTGCTTTAGAAATCCCTCATGCTTACTTCTATGGTAGAAAAAAGCAAAAGTTTCTATAAACTGATCTTCCCACAAAAACTTAGGACAGAATCTCAGAATGCTGGGAGTTGGAAGGGACCCTGGAGATCATCCACTCTAACTTCCTGCTCAAGCAAGGCTACCACTGTGCCCATTTGGGTTTTAGACATCCCCAAAGATGGAGACTCCACTGTGATGATGGTCAGTCACCTTCACACTGAAGAAGGGTTTGCTGATATTCAGAAGGAATCTCCTGTGCTCCTGGGCCCATGGTCTCTGCTCCTGTCACTGGGCACCACTGAAGACAGCCTGGCTTCCTCATCATCATTCCCTCAATCACTTACTTATACACATGAATAAGATTCTCCTGAGCCTGCTCTTCTCCAAGCTGAATAGTCCCAACTCTCTCAGCCTGTCCTCATAGGAGAGATGCTTCAATCCCTTCAATCGCCTTTGTGGTTGTGGGAGACTCAGCCCTGGAACAATACTCTAGATGTATCTCACCAGCAATGAGTATAAAGGAAGGCTCACCTCCCTCAGCCTTCTGGAGACAAGATTGTCCAAGATGCCATTGCCTTCTTTGCTGATTCATGGTCAACTTTGTGTTCACCAGGATGCCTAATGTTATTTGTGCTATGTACTTTCCAGCTAGGTCTCGGGGTCATCCTCCCCATAGGCAGCACTTGGCTTTTCACTTTTTTGAACTTTACGAGGTTCTTTCCTGGCTTGCTGGCATCTAGTCAGAGAGAAAATACTCCCAAGGGAAGGATATAATAACTGGAGATGCATTTCTAGTAGTCAGCTAAACAGAGATGGTCTTACCTGAGGTGTGACACGCACTGAATGTGTCTGGACAGCGTACAGGCAACAGCTCAGCACAGCCCCTTGCTGGGCTCATTGTAATATATAGTCTACATGTATGTGCCCTGTCCTTCACTGGTGCCAAATGATAACTGTAAGGGGAAGGAGCATTTTTCCATCCCAAGACACCCAGAAGGCTTCCAGATCTTTGTCTTTCCCAACAACTGACACGTCAGGAGAGGTGGGCTATCCCAAAAAGACCTTATCTCCTTACAATAGATTGGAGTTCAAATAGTCTCTGCCCTGCATACATCTCCTAGAACCAAAAGACCATTGCAAACCATTTGCATGGATACAAACAGCAACAACATCTCTTACATCTTGGAGGCAGTGTAAGCCAACTGGTCAGGAGCAAACAGAGCATGCAAAGGTGCTTGGTTCTCCTTGTTAAGTGTTAAAAACCTTAGGAAAATGAAAATCCCTCATAACTTCAAAAGCGGCAACAGCCTGGCTGAGTACTTTCAGCAGAGGGCTTAATGCTGAGATCAGAAGAGTTGCATCAGAAGTGATTTTCAGAGCTCTGGTTGCAGAAAATAGAACACAGTGCATGCAGTCCATGGCGCAGGTTTGGCCCACTGCTGCTAAAAGGAGTTCTACCAATTATTTACAAGGCATATCCTTAAAGATCCTGTCTATGATTAAATTAACATAAAATGTTTTAATACATTAAAATCACCAAAGAGAATTGGAAGGGATTTTTTTTTGTTGTTTACGTTTGATAGGACAAATAAAAAGTAATTGCTTTTTAGGATGAGCATGTGCTCATTTGTATGATTATGACTTTTGGATTAACCTTTTTCTTCCCTTTGTGTTCTGTACATTGTTAGCAGGATCATCTCCTCTTGTAACTTTATCATTTTAATAAACCTTGCCATGCCAGCAGCAACCCAGAAACCACTGTGACCTGCCCATGACCACCTGAGCCCTATTTAATTGATTTAATGAATTTACCTTATACAATCCTTGAAAACAAGTTTAATCAAATCCATTTGATACACCAAAATCTCAGTGGCCATTCTTGTTACATCTTGGTGGAAGAGGTGAGTGTGTGTGTGTATATGAGTGCATGTGTGTGTTGTAAAAGTTCTTGGGTTTGTCTTTTTAAGAAGAAATTAGCTTTTTCTCTATGACCTTTGCTAAGTGAAACCATACACATGAAGAACAGAATAATTTCTCTCAAGAAAAGGAAAACAGTAAGAGAAGCCATACAAGTCTGTTCAGTCTGTCTGATTGTGATAGGATCATCCCAGGATGGAATGTTCATGGAGGAGTATAGTAAGACAGTTGTTAATTTACTAAGGATTTAATTAAACATTCTCCCGCTAAATAATGATTTCCAGTTCATGAGTGTCAGCATCTCATTTTTAGCATTATTTCCAGCTCAGAAACATGAGAGGCAGAAGTACCACACCGGTCTTTCAATATATAAAGAAGTTGCAAAAAAAAATCACAAGAAAAGATATTAAAAAGGAAGAGAAAACAATTTGAAAAAAAGGCCAAGTGACCGAGACACCATCCCCAACAGGTTGTGATATTTTGGTCCCTGTCACAGCAGCATCTCCAAGATGGGGAGCTGCTGAGCACTACACCCTCATCAAAGCACTCTGCAGAGTTGACACAGGTCCCTAGGCTCTCTGATGAAGAGCAGGCTTCCTTTAAATGTTTTGGTTTGATTGCTTTTTATTTAAAAAATCACCTCCTGTATTTACATTGAAACTCCTCCTGCTACTGCACAAGCTCCTTTCTAAGGGAGATCTCTGAAAGTGAAGATATGCGTTTTGCTTCAGGTTGAACAAAACATCTGCCCTGGCCCTGAAAACAAAGTCAAGCAGAATGATTTGTGGTGACTCTTGACTGACTTTTCATGGGGAAAGGAGATCAGCAAACCAAGCACCCATATCAGGTGTATGGACAACTCATTACCTGGGCAGGACAGGCTTGGTCCCTAAGAGGTCACAGGGAAAACCCCTGCCAAGGAGTGAGTGCTTCACACCAGAGTGTAGTGACCTGCACAGCCTTTTGCCACAACTTGCCATGTTGCTTGGTCACTTCCCATCCCACTGGAAGCCCAGCAATGAGCATACAGGTGATGCTTGCCATTCCCTGACTCATCAAGAACAGGGATAAACCAAGGTTAATCAGAGAATCACAAAATGGTTTGTGTTGAAAGGAACATTAAGGATAATTTTGTTCCAATGTTCCCATCATAGTCAGAGTCAATGTCTATCAGATGAGCTTGCTCCATGCAACCTGGACTTGACCACTTCCAGGGATGAGACATCCATGAGCCTGAGCCCTGTTCCCAAAGCCTTATGGAAGCTCAGCTGGTTGCAGCCCATGCCATCAGCGTGGCTGGATGGCTATGGACTCACAGTATTAGAAAACAAGGATTCCAGAAATCATCCACTCTGCACCTTAAGTGCAGTTCTCTTCTCCAGACATACAATGCACATATCCATAAAGCCCTTGCAATCTGGATGTGTGGCTTTGTGATCAGGTTGGTGCAAAGCACTGTCACCTCCAGAGGGGCTGCTGGCCCCTTTGCAGTGCTTTGCTTCAGGGCCAGTTCTCTCTGCAGCTTCTCTCTAGCCTCAGATACCTTGCTCACCAAGGCTCTCCCCAGCACTTTTCCTTGCAAGCTGGTGCCTGCCTAGGGGGAGAGTAGAGGGTCATGCATGAACAGAAAAAAACAGGAGCTTGCTCTCAGCTGCAGCACACTGCCTTCTTCTCCTGTTTTTCCCAAAACACTTGACAGTCTCTCAGAGGGAGGAGAAAGCCCCCCAATATCCCTTCTGTAGCATGAGCTCCCAGGAGGGTATAGGAGGAATGTCCCCACTACTACCTCTGGGTCTAGCATCCTGCTTTGGATCTTTGCCTCACTGCTGCCCCTTGGAGCTCTGCATCTGAGATTGTTCATCCTGTGCTGCAGTAGTTGGGATCCCCAGCATCCTGTCAAGTCCCTTCTGAGTGCAATGTCCTTTCCTTTCTAGGCACACAGAACCAAAATCGCCTGTGACAGGACTATTTCTGTAGAACTGAGTATGTGTGTGTAGTGGTGCTGTGGCTGAGGAAGCTCTCAGCCATGCATGAGAAGTGGGACACAAAGTGGGATGATTATGATTAAATTTATTGCTAATACAGTATCAAAGTATTGCTGCTATCTACATAAAACTATCTAAAAAAATATGTAAGTAACAACTCATAACAATAACTCATGTAATGCAATGGATTACAGTATCATTGAGACAAGGTCTCACCTGTTGAGTCAGAAGACTTGGCGAGATCCCCTCTTTGTCTGAACTTTCCAGAGAACTCTAGGTCTACTTAGTCCCAGATCTGGTCACAGTCTGTGTCTAAAGGATTATAATATAAAGAGGTTCAGCTAGAAACATACAAATTTACAGTTGTTCTTTCAGAATTCACACATCACAGTTGTTCTGTTGGTTTTTGCTGTACAGTTTTCTTTCTGTGTACTGGTGTGTACTGAACAGGATTTTATCTAAGTAGCTGAGATCCCAATGCTAAGATTCTCTTCTATCCCACCAGTTAAACAAAATCGAAAATCTATTACTATGCAAATGGATGAGTTCCTAGCTGCTGAGCTTTTAATTAAAAGAAAACCTGTATTATCCTGAACACTTGCATGAGGAGGCTGTAAAGTTTTGGTGCACAGTGATAGAGAGAGAGTTTAGAAGATCTGAGTGCAAATCTCCATGTTTCAAAATGAAGATGCTGCTACCGACAGAAGGAAGCTGCTTTACTGTTTCCCGTTTGGGAACTCTGCTTTATCCTGCCTAATTTTCCTGCTGCCAGCACTCGAGGTCAACACATCCAGCAACAGTTACATTTTCCCAGCTGTCTTGTGAAACTGAAACCCTGAGAATAAACATTGGAGCAAGGATGAATGTTTTCCTCTGCTTCCTCCTTTCCCAGATAGCTGTGGGTTTTCAAGACAACTTGGTCTGATGGGAAATTTCAAATTGCAAATGAAAAGTTGATTCTCACAATTGCTCGCACCATTTTATAAGGTAAATCTGAATAATTTATCTTCTTGGGAAAAAGTGTAATGCTTTTTTTTCTTAGGACCAACTTTACTTAATCATGTCAGTTGCTGTGCTTGCTTCCTATACTGCTTCCCTGGTGTTTCCTGAGCCCCATGAGCATACTGTGTGGTGCTGATGGGGACCTTCTCTGATGGAGAGTTCAGACATGGGGAATCCTTTCGCTGGCCAGACCTTTGCAGCGACATCCAGCTCCAAGGGAAGGCCTGATAGAGGTCGAGAGGTTCCAGCCCAGGAGGTCCCAAACCTGCTACTGTATCTCAGCTTGCCAGTTCCACTGGCATTCATAAAATCAGAATCACTGAACAGTTTGAGGTTATTAAAGTGGTATATTTAGAAGGGTAGAAGGGATATTAAAAGTAATTTTGTCCAAATCCCCTGAAATGAACATCTCCTTTCCCACACGTATGAATAAGCTCCCTCCTTATGTGGGATAGACAGGTGTTCACGTATGGTTTTATAAGCATGGTGGCACATATCACAAAATAAAGCTTTTGAAGATGTCTTTGCTCATTGCAGGGGGATTGGACTAGATGGCCATTAAAGGCCCCTTACAACCCAAATGTTTTTTTAATTCTATGAATACTGCTTGGCATCAGCAGTGTGATACAGAAATTGTCTCCTGTAGGATATCTTGGAGTATTTAGTTTTCTTTATAGACTTTGTTATGACTCATAGTTCTTCCTTGTGATTGTGATATATTCTGAAGGTTCAACATCTTGCTGTTGAAGCCAACAGTTTGTCCAAAGACAGATTTTTCTCTTTTTACCAGCAGATAAAAGGGAGAATTTTGCCCTAGAAAGGGCAAACTAACTCACTTTTTTTTTACTGTCTTCAGGAAAAGTGGCAATCCCTTTGGAAGGGCCAAACCTGGATGAATGGAGTGGACAGGAAGGGGACACTGAGAAAACTGAAATCTGTGAGAAGCTGCTGAAGACCAGGAGAGATTTTGGGATGTAATGAGCACTTGAGGAAGGCAGGCCAAGAGCATCCTTCACAGGAAGGCTTTGAGTGGGAGATAAAGGACCAAAGAGCTGTCATGAACTGAGAAGGTACAAGAGCTCTGGAAGAAAGGAGGAATAGGCGGAACAGGCAGGGAGGAGGGCAAAGACGGTGATACAGATAAGAAGGGGCACAAAGCTGTGATGCAGGCTATGTGGACGGAAAATTTGCTATTGTAAAAGAGTAGTACTGAGAGCAGAGAAAGGCCACAGTCTGCATCTCCAGGTTTGTGACCATTGATGACAGCAAACACCCAAAGAGCTAGTGCTAAGGGTTTCACAGCTTTATGTCTTAGATGAACTTTGGAAGATGAGGTAAGACTTCATGACAGCTTTCCATGACGGTCTTGGACTGGGACAGCTGCCAGGTCCCAGGAGGTAAGAGCTGCCCCTGGTTCTGTCCAGCCCAAAACAAATCAGAATGTTGTTAATGCAACATACAAAATACTTGACTTCTCTTTGAGACGTAAAGGGTTGCTTTTTAGTTTTCTTGTTACTGTCTTGTGACTCAAGGCAGTAGGAAGGGGTAAAGAAGAACTGCTCATTATGATTATTGCTTCTCTGCTGCAGAAACACAATGAAATCTTCCCATTACTCCCAGTAGGATATTTCCCCCTTTCCTTTCCTTCCTCAAAGAGAAGGTCCTTAAATTATTGTCATCTCAAAATACAAAGTTTATTTTCCCAACACTTGATTAGGCATATAATTTCCACCTTTTATATTTAACATTTAAGTTTAATCATGAAGTTGTTAACCATAAAAAACCTGTTAAATGAATATAGTACATTCAAAAAAATTAGTATTTCAGAATGAGCATTTAAAAAGAAAATTTATGCATAGAAACAGTGGAGAATTACAATTAAGAGCTCTAGGGATTGGAGAGTGATTTGTCCAGCCATTACACAGTCATTTCAATTTAAATTAAAATTGCAACTATTTTCTAGTCGTCTAAAAATATGTGGTGTCACATAAAGAGTTTTAATGGAGCTTTCTCTAGGGAATGTAGCAAAGCTAGTTAGTAGTACATAAATAACTAAGTAGGGGAAACTGAATAAATTCTTTGCCAAAACACTAATATGATAAAACCAAAAAATGGTAGTAGATGAGTTTATTTTCTCTAGTGGAGCAGAGGCTTTGTATTAAACCAAAGAAACATTTCACAGGGTGTCCACGTCTACATGGTTTAACCAGAGTTGACTGATAAAAATAAATAAAATTCTCCCAGATATATTTTCCTAACCTGACAAGTGCCCATTTGAATGAAGTTGCATACTTTGTTAACAAACTAAAACAGTGCTATTGAAATGTAGTCATCCCTCCTTTCCACCACAGAATATGCAAAATAAATCTCTATGGTCTATTCAATATACATGATGTAGGGAAAGTTTTCTTACTTTCTAGGTTTCAAGATTTTAGCTTAGTGATTAGGCTTTTAAGTTTTAACCACTGCAAAACATGTTTTCACAAACAGAGGTTTTTACTGAGTTGCTTTATTAAAGTCTACTTAAACACTAAAAAAAACCTGACTGATTAAAATGTACCCATTCAACAAGCCAAAGACAACCTTCAGATGGGCCTGGATGGCTTTTACAATTCAGAAGGTACTTGGGATCTGGGAAAACCATCTGCTGTGCTGGGTGTGCTAGGCAGTTTACATAAAGAACAGAACAATGTGTTTTGCCTGCTTCACTCACCAACTCAGTACCTGGATTCCAGAGAAACACTAGGAACTGGAAGCTCACCCATTCTGACTCCCTGAGCTGCAGGTAGGAGCTGCAGGTCAGCCGTGGGGGAAATACTGGCCCTTGACCTGATGCTTTGAGCAGTGCAGCTACCTTCACTCCTAAAGTGAAGAATCTCCCTCCTGCTCCCTTCTGTGCTCAGAAATGTAAAGGAACATATCCTGTCTCTAAGTGCTTCCTTGCCTGTCAGCCCCTGCTAGAGACTTGCCAATAAGGTGTTTCTTCTTGCACCATCATTAGCAGATCAGTGTGCCATGCAATTCCATGCAAAGCCTGCACCTGAAGAAAGGTGGGATATGTCATGTAGAGTGGGTGGCAACTGTCAGATGTGAATGTAAAGAGGTGTTCTGAGGTCATGGGAAACATCTGCCAAACATTCAGCAGACTTCAGGGACAGGAAGGTTTAAAGCAAAACTTTTTTGAAGCCTGTTTGCTATTATAGCTCTCAAAACCTCAGAACTTACAGCTTTAGGGACTAGCAGCTACTATCAAATAGATTATAATGAAACAACTAAAATTTCATTATCCACTTCTCTCAACAAAAATGGGCTGCATTTAGATATTGGAAGATCTTTCCATATGGCATTCTCAGTTGTTTTTTCAACTTGCTGTTTTCATACATTAAAGATGTCAATATTGTAATTCCCTTAGTTAGTACATTGACTTTAATTTAGTAAAAGAAAGGTAAGCAATCAGACTAATAGCCTCAGCCCTGACCAAGTCTGTGTGGTTTTCTTTTGCAATGCATCTATACTAAAACTAGCTCTATGGGCTCAATAATTAGCTTAACTTCAATGTGCAAATGTATTTTGATTCTTCCTTCTCAAAATGTAATTTTGTTTTTGTCTACTCAGATTATGCAGATGTTTCCATCTTAAAGCAAACTAGCTGCAATTTCTCATTTGAGTTCCTCTGACCCTTGCACCTGAACATCTACTCATCTACTTCTGCAAAGCCATCCAGCTAGACAAGTTCTGAAGAGACAAAGAAAAACAAGAGTGACAATCTCTGTGAAATATATCTTTCTTGTTAAAATTTTGAAGCACAGCCTGTAAAAAGGATCTGCACATCAAGCTTTGAATGGAAAAATAATTTAAATGTGAACTGGTGAGCTGCAGGGGTGAAACAGGAATAGTTCCCTATTGTCTGTTCCTCAAAATAAAATCAACATGCCACACAGTTTGTTAAGATATCAAAATTACTCTAGTCGTTCTTTGTGAACTGGTTTTCTTAGTAATCTGTAACAAAAAGGCAAAAGGTACTTCATACTGCAGTGGATAGTAAACATGATTGCCAGAAGGACAGAGGCTACTCCAAGAATTACTGAGATAAGGGAGTTAAAAAGATGAAAGATCATCTGCTGAAGACAGTAGAACTTCTGGTAGGTTCTTCAGTAATTGTCTGGGACTACTCTTGCTAATTATATTTATTAGTGGCCTAGACACGAACTGTAGAAGGCACTAGAGAAATTTGCATCGTAAGTAAGAGATCACAGGATTACAGAGTCATTAAGGTTGGAAAAGACCTCTAAGACAAATAAATAAAGGGGTTAATGCAGCACCACTGTGTTCACTACTGACCCATGTCTCTAAGTGACATATCCACACACCTTTGGAACACTTCCAGGGATGGTGACTTCACAACTGTCCTGGCAGCCTTTGTCAGGGCTTGACTACTCCTTCAGTGAAGAAATTTTCTCTAATATCCATTCAGAACTCCCCTGTTGCCACTTGAAGCCATTTCCTCTGATCCTGCAGTTGGTTGACTGGGAGAAGAGCCCAACCCTCACATTGCTATAACCTTCTGGGAGTTGTAGAAAATGAGAAGGTCTCCACCAAACCTCTTTTTCTCCAGGCTGAACCCCTCCAGCTCCCTCAGCTGCTCCCAATCAGATTTCTGCTCCAGACTTCTCCCCAGCTCCATTGCCCTTTTCAGGACAAAATGCTACAGATCCATAGAATATTCTAGGTTGAAAGGGACCCACTAGGATGATTGAAGTCCCACTCCTGGCCCTGCACAGGACAATCCCAAGAATCATACCATGTGCTTGAGAGTGTTGCCTAAATGCTTCTTGAATTCTGTCAGGCTTGGTGCTGTGACCACTTTCCTGGGCAGCCTGTAAATTGAATCATCTGCAAGCTTACTTTGCATTCCTTTGACTCTTGCATACAAGTTGTTTATGAAGATGTTGAAGAGGACTAGGCCAAGAATGTAACCCTGCAGAACCGCACTAGTGGCCAATCGCCAGCCTGATGTTGCACCATTCACTTTGTGCCTGACCCACTAGCCAGCTGCTCACCCACTGTTGATGTGTTTATCCAGCTGTGGGCTGAATTGTCTAGAAGGACCCTGTGAGAGGCAGAATGTTACCATCTGATTATCAGAAAGAGATGTCTCGAATTAAGGTGCAAGCAACACCAGTCAATAGTATGGATCTTATCTAACAGCAATGTGTGGTAGAGAGAAATAAAAAACACAAAATAGTAAAAAGAGCAGGGGGCAGAGACAGAGAGTGGGTTTCTTAGTGGTAGGAGTTCTGAGGTCGCTCAAAACTTCTCACCATTTATGCATTTTAGCAACAAAGAAATGAATATTCATTGACTACACAGTTCTCTTATTCTATTGGGTAAATGATTCTTCCTCTTCTAATGCTAATTAGTCCCATGCTCAGTCCTTCTCTTCCTTTATTTCAGTGGGTTTCTTGTCTTTAATCAGTGGGCTATGGTATCCCCCTGCAAGACTTTTAAGAGTTGATTTTCACCATGGCTGCTGACTGCACTTTCCTTGTCTTCCCGAAGACTTGTTTACCTTTCCTTAGGCCTAAGATAAATGGACAATAATATCACCTTTGTCTTATCTCAAGTTCCCATTAGGGGGTTTAACTCAGTCCAAATTCCAGGAATCCAGGAGGCATATCTGGGGTAGGGTATAAAGGGGAAAGGGGAATGGTGGGGAAGGGAACTGGGGGAGTGGATTTTGGTGATCACAGATGAGCAGTTGCAGTTTGCTACAGTAGAGCAGAGTCTTGAGTGATTTTAGTGTTCGAGGAAATTGTGATCTTTGTCTCTTTATGTAGTATCAAAAGCTTTACTGAAATCCAGAAAGATTGTTTCTATTAGCTTCTCTTGATCACCTAGGTGTGTTACCTTGTCAAACAAAGAAATGATTTTATAAGCAGGAGGACTTAAATCTCCTGAAACCATGCTGGCTATGGTGATCTACGCCTCTGTCGTCCTTCAGATGTTTTTCAGTACCTTCCAGAATAATCTTCTCCATAACCTAATCAGGAACTGCAAGGTCATCTTTCATGCACTTTATGACAGCTTCCACTTAACTGGGACCTCTCCAGATTTAC
>VXBI01008186.1:35324-98195 GCA_013397375.1 Toxostoma redivivum | reverse complement strand
GGCGGCGGCGGCGGGGCCATGCGGAGCCCGGGCTGAGCGCGGCGGCCGCCCCTCGCCATGAAGCGGCAGAACCTGCGCACGGCCGCGCTCATCCTCTGCATCTTCTCCTACCTGCTGGTGGGCGCCGCGGTCTTCGATGCGCTGGAGTCGGAGGCGGAGAGCGGCCGCAAGCGGCTGCTGGAGCAGAAGCGCGGGGAGCTGCGGAGGAAGTACCGCTTCTCCGCCGACGATTACCGGGAGCTGGAGCGGCTGGGGCTGCAGGCCGAGCCGCCACACANGCTGCAGGCCGAGCCGCACCGCGCCGGTCGCCAGTGGAAGTTCGCCGGCTCCTTCTACTTCGCCATCACGGTCATCACCACCATCGGTGAGTGCGGGCAGCCCGGCCGGCGCGCCCGGCATCCCTCCCTCCCTGAACCTCTGCACCTCGTGTCCCTCCACCCAACCTCCCTACATCCCGCGTCGCTCCATCCCTGCCTCCCGCGTCCCTTCATCCTCACGTTCCTGCATCCCATGTCCCTCCATCTCCATGTCCCTGCACCCCATCCTTCTGCAGCCCCACACCTCCAGTACCCCTGGGAGCTCCAGGACAGTCTGCGGGGTGCCCACATGGCACACGGAGGTGTCACCCTTGCAAGGCTGGGACATCTCTTCAGGACACCCCCGAGCTGACTCTGTGACCCGACTGCCCGGTGTGGGGCGAGGCAACCCACGAGCAGGCTAGGGCCACCCTGTCCTGAGGGTGCTGCTATGGCTGGGCCCGCAAGACACGGTATTGTCCCAGGGAGGCAGCAGCTTGCAGAGCTTCTGCGGGGAACCTTTGGAGCAGGCAGCTGCCAAAGTTGGCAGCGGTGTGGGAGGGCAGAGGTTGGGGCCATGTCTGTCCCCTGCGCTGGCTGTGCAGTGAGCTGGGTAAAGAGCTGGGTAAAGAGCTGGGCAGGAACTGTTCGCTTCTTTTCTGGCTCAAAACTCTGGGTGTTTGGTTGTCTGAGACCTGCTTCACGGAGCCAAGAGAGCTGCGAGCCACTGCCCGCTGCTCTGCCTGCACAGAAGCCTGCAGAGACACGGGTGCCAGCCTGGAGGGGAGTGACTGAGTCACATTAAACTCCCCCGTAGACCCACTTATCCATACCAGAGCCCAGCGCCTTGGTTTGTCCGCTTCAATTTTGCAAGGGAATGAAACTAAATTGA
The DNA here is from genome assembly GCA_013397375.1 of Toxostoma redivivum. Taxonomy (NCBI): domain Eukaryota; kingdom Metazoa; phylum Chordata; class Aves; order Passeriformes; family Mimidae; genus Toxostoma; species Toxostoma redivivum. The sequence goes on along the minus strand of VXBI01008186.1, from coordinate 97,007 downwards.
ATGAGGGTTGCCTTAATTTAGGTGAGATTAGCCACAAGGGACCTGAGCATTGTTTAATTAATCTACTTTGATTAATCCACGCACCCTTGGCACCCCATGGGGGTCCACAGGGATCCTGTGCTTGTGTCACTGCTTGTGCTGGGATTTCAGTCAGCAGATGTGTTTTGGAGGAATCCTGAGGCCGAATCCTGCCCTGGCACAGTTAGCAGCTGCCTCCTGCTCTTCAGGACAGGACTTTAGCCTCACCAAAGGGTTTGGAATGGTTGAAATACCTCTGGTAGCTGGAAGCATCATCCCTCAGGACAAGGGTTGGTGGGATCAACTGCACTTTGTTACCAGAGGACAAGAGGTGGAAGAGGAACAGGCCTTTCCTGGGGCCTCCATGTGCTCCCATGGGATGGAGTGTGGGGTTTGTGCAGCTGGGAACATACACAGTCAGCAAACCACTGTGGGCTCAGGGCATGGTTTGGGTCAGACCTCAGCAGAAGGGAAAGATAAATGGCTTCAACAAAAATCCCCATCATCAACTGACAGGCTACAGCTTCATTTACATGATTTTCCTGTTGGCTGTGACAAACAATGGCTGTATTTATCACACACACCGTGTGATAAATAATTTCAGCCCAGGTGCCATATTTCTCAAACACTGACATGTTAGATCTCTTTATATTGGGCTATGCTCCAAATCTCAGTTTTAATGTTACTGTCACTGTTTACTCTTTCCAATTCCCTTTGCCATTTCAAAACCATCAGTCAAACACTCCTTCAACAGTCTCTCAGGGTATAACAATTGTTTTTCCACTTATGCTCTTCTGGATCATTATCTTTACATACTCATTACTGTCATTGTATTATCCTGTAGCCTGGGACCTGGTGATTGCACTTGGTTATTGAGCTTGGATCTGACTGGGAGGTTTTGCCACTGCAGTCTCCTGTCTGCTCTCTATTTCATGAAATGTGGCATGCAGACATTAAATTCATCATTTTTGTTGTGTGAATTTGTGAACAGAGAAAGCAATTAGAAGCTGGTCCCACTGCCTGCTCGCAGTTCAGAGCACAGCACAGTGAAGGAAAATGGTGTCCTCAGCCCCTCAGCTCTGTCCCATGCAGGAGTTTTCTGGAGCAGGAGGTGTGCTCAGGAGCCCAGAATAACATGGTTATCTTCCTCTCGTCCTTCCATCACTGGGTGCAGCACCTTCCCCAAGCGTCCTGGAAATCCACGGGCAGCAAGGACTGAGGTGAAGCCAAGTCACAGTTTAGAACAAGACTGTGGGGTAGCAAGAGGGTGTTTTCCCCCATGTTCTCCATGCAAAAGTCAGGCAAATTCCTGCAGGAAGTGAAAATACAAATAGCTGTTTGTGAAAGGCCTGGCAGCAGTGCAGGAAGGAGCTGGCACTCCTCCGCAGGCACCTTCAGAAGGGAAGTTTCAGGCCCTAGTAGTTTCTTGTAAAAGCAACTCAAAAGAAAGGCTCAGATGGCTTTGGATGCCATTACTCCCCACACCACGTGACTCCCTTGCACTGAGTTCGTTACTCATCCTCTGAGGTCAGGGGCCACTGATTTCTGCTAAGCTGCTGTAATTGAGGTGGGCACAGAATCGCTGGAATCCGGAAGACTGCAGTGAACACCTCGCTGTGCCTCAGTGTAATTGTGTGTGTCCTTGAGTCACAGCCCTGAAACTTGGGCCAAGGTGGAGAAATTAAATCTCAGAAGGCGTTCAAGGAGAACCTTGTCCTCCTGGAGCTCCTTGTCCCCAGGAAAAAGGCTGACAGGGCTGTGGTGGCATAAATGCTCCCTACCCTGCATCTAAAACAGCACAGCCCCTCCTCCCCAACAGCCCGGTGATGCTTTAGATCTGAGTCTTAGTGACACTGGAGTAAATCTGGAGTGGGTCTGCAGACTCAGCTGCTCCTGTGGGGACTGTCCCTATAGCACAGGGTTGCAGGGTTGCTCTGGCTCCTGTCCAACAGACCACCCAGCAAGTGCTCATAGAGCTGAGACTCAAATGTACATGTGACACTGGATGGCTTGGGAGGAGGAGTAGGAGCAGGTGACAGGGGAGGTGGCAATGCCCCTGCAAGGGCAGTTGTGGATGATCCTGGCTGGGTGTGTACCTCCCCACAGGGTGATCTGATGCTGCTGGTCTCAGCATTTTGCAGAGCCTCTGTTCCCCCTCACTGTGGGGTTCAGGTTACCCTGCACACCTGGCACTAGCACAGCATCATGGCCTCTGAATTATTGGTGAGCTGCAGGAGGCTTGCAGACCCCAGTCCAGCTCTAGGCCTCCTCTTGGCCTCTGTGACATTGGGGGCTATCAGGAGGGTACCTTCTCTCTTTAGAGGTCAAATGAGGTTCTGCCTACACAATACTGCAACGGGCCATCATCCCAAAGGATGGGCCTCCCGTGACCCCATTAGCATTGCCCACAGATCTGTTTCTGAGTAATTTTCCATTCTCCCCCCCCATTTTTCTACTGCTCCTCTTGGTAACAGGGCAGCCTCGCTGGAAACCCCACTGAGGGCTTGTCACCACCTTTCCTCTCTCCTGTGTCCTTCACAGGTTATGGGCATGCTGCTCCTGGCACAGATGCTGGCAAAGTCTTCTGCATGTTCTATGCCATCCTGGGCATCCCCCTGACACTGGTCATGTTCCAGAGCCTGGGGGAGCGCATGAACACTGTCGTGAGGCTACTGCTCAAGAAGATCAAGAAGTGTCTGGGCATGAGGACAACCCACGTCTCCATGGAGAACATGGTCCTGGTGGGCTTCCTGTCCTGCATGGGCACCCTGTGCATCGGCGCCGCAGCCTTCTCTTACTTCGAGGGCTGGACTTTCTTCCATGCCTATTACTACTGCTTCATAACCTTGACCACTATTGGCTTTGGAGACTTTGTGGCTCTGCAGAAGAACGAGGCTTTGCAGAAGAAGCCCCCGTACGTGGCTTTCAGCTTCATGTACATCCTGGTGGGCCTGACGGTCATCGGCGCCTTCCTCAACCTGGTGGTGCTGCGGTTCCTGACCATGAACTCGGAGGACGAGCGGCGGGACGCCGAGGAGCGAGCCTCGCTGAGGCGAGCCCGCAACAACATCCACCTCAAGCCAAAAGAGGACAGCCGCAGCAGCAATGCCATTTTTCTCCCCGCGGAGGACAGGACGAGCCAGATGAACCTGATCCCGCTGGTCCAGGAGGACGCAGAGAGGCAGCGGCGCCAGTCGGCCGCGTCGGCGGCCGCGGTGCCGTCCTTCTGCACCTGCCTGTGCTACAGACCCCAGGTGTGTGGCAGCCCCGTGCCCTCCCACCCCGAGACCCTGAGCTGCCACACCAACCCTGTGTATTACAACTCCATTTCCTACAAAATCGACGAGGTGTCCCTGAGCACACGGGGTCAGACCGGCTCTTCCCCGGGGAGCACTTTATCTTCCAACAGCCCTCGCTGCCGGCAGCACCCCCGGCTGCGGAGGAAATCCATCTAGGAGCACGTGCCCAGCTGTACTCAGTGCTCCAGTCTCACTACGATGATAAATTAAAAACAGAGATGTCAGGTTCTTCTTACTCATTTCTTCTGTTCCTCTCCCTCCCCCCAGCAGGAGCCTCTAAATCTTGTTGGGAAATAATGATTCCTTTTTTGCAGGCACTGAATGACATTGTTAATTTTTCTTTGCTTTTTCCTCCCAAGTTCAAGCATTTAGGACTGGCAAGAGCCTCCCCCTCACCCCAGTGTGAAGCCCAGTGAGCTGTAGGTTTGCTCTCCCACCTCCCTGCTCCCCAAAGGGTGCATTGCTGCCCTCCCACCCTGCTGAGTCTTGGCTGTGGCTGCTGCCAGCACATGACTCTTGCTCCATGGGCTGGATTGCATTTGCTGAGAGTGTATGAGCAAGCCTTGCAGGGCTAGGGACCTTTAAGTTGTCCCCTGCCAGCAGGTGCAGGTAAGTCATGCCACGCAGTAGGTTTGCAGCTGGTGGGTGGGCAGGGAGAGGGGGGCAGGAGGGAATGGGCTGCAGTCCTGAAGCTCAGCACACAGGGACAGTTTCATGGGGAAACTTTTGTGAGAAGCCCACTGGGTCTGAGCTCAGGTTTGTGGCTGGCTCAGTGCTTTTGGAAGCTGGAGGCCCATGCACTCACTCACTTGCCCACCAGCACACCTTGCCTCTTATACCTCACCACCACAGGTAGCTCCTCCTGGCTGAAATGGCTGGAGGGACAGTGCCCCATTCCCAGAGGGAGCTGAACTCGTCCAGTCCCAGCCCCAGCTCTCCTCTGTGCTGAGCCCAGAGTGTACTAAGGACAGCCCCATGGAGAGCCTTCCCCGAACAACACAGTCACCTCCAAAGGGCTTGGTCCTAAGGAGATTGTTTTTTTCTTAGCTAAAACCACCCCTTCCTTCCCCACCCTTCCTCCAGCTGGCAGCCCAGCAGCTGTGCTGACTCCTCCCAGTCCCTGTGAGCCCATGGGTTTGTGTTTGTTGCTGCTGGGGTTTTCTGAGGTGCGGATGTCCCATCCATGTTCATCCCCGTGTGGGATGTGGTACCTGCACAGCCACACCTGGGCTGCTCTTTCCAGATGGTGACCCCAGTGTGGCCTTTGTCCATCCTGTCTCATCTGCATGAAAGCAGGGCTCTGACAGTGGTAGGAGCTCTATTTTTTTTTCTTCAATAAGGGATATTTTTACTCTCAGTTCTATCTAAAATGCCCTCTGAGGGGGTTTTTGTGGAGAAATAGCCCCTTTTCCTGGTGGGGAAGGCATGCAGAGTTGCCAGCATTGGGAAGGTCTCAGAGCAGGCTTTGCTCTCTCCTTTTGTTCTGGATGGCAGCTTATAATAAAAGGTGAATCCATCTGGTGGTGGTTAATTATTTGTCACAAGGAAGAGCAAAGGGATGTGTCCAAGCCCCTGACCCCAGGCTGGCTCCCTGTGGGCAGGCTGCACAGCCTGGGCATGCAGGCAGAGAGGAGGATGCAGGTGCTGCTGGGCTGCCACCAGGTTTGTGACACCTTCACCTGGATGCTCCTCAGGCCTTTTGGGGTGTGTGACATTCCAGGGGCTGGGAGGTCCAGCTGGGAGGCCTTGCTTTGCACCAGTGGGCCCAGATCTGCACCAGCAAGGGTGAGCCTTGGTTTCAAGAGAAAGGGGGAGGAGGTGGGGAAACAAACCAAGCTGCGAGCGTGGAAAACAGGCTTAAAAATGAGGCTTTCATTGGCTTCTCAGCTCCTCAGTGTGTCACTTTCACTGGCTTCTCAGCTCCTCAGTGTGTCACTTCACACTAGCTCAGCCCTTTTGTTGCCATGTCCCATCTCCCCCACCCTCCCCATGGATTTCAGCCAAAGGTTTGGTTGTGCTGCGCTGCCCTTTGCCATCAGATGGAAACCTCTCCCTGTTTCCACGTTGAGCCTTGGACATCCTCCCAGTAGCCAAGATGGAGCTGCACCTCTCACCCTCATCCACTATTGTGGAAAGAAGCAGGTCTTCAATTCCTGCTCAAGTCGGATCTGCATGGTATTACCCTGGTGAAATCCACCTCTGGTGGAGCTGAAAGCAGGAGAAAACCTCAATCCAGAGGCTGAACCAGCCTTGCACTCTCCCTCTGGATTCAGCACAGCACTGCCCCAGCTCAGTGGCTCTGTGGTTGTGTCACAGAGCCCATGATGCAGCCACGCAAAGGCACAGCCTGGCAGAGGCAGCAGGGCTGGGGGTGTGACTTCCACACCCTGGAGGGCAGCACTGGTGACAGTGCAGAAAGTTGGGCACCTGCTCTGGTTGCTGCTGCTTCCATGTGGTCTGAGCTTCCAGGCAGCACTGCTTGGCTGCTGAGTGACAGCCTGAGTCCCATCCTGCTGGTGGGAAGCTGGTGGTGGTCTGAGGATGGGAGATGCTGGGCTGCCCCCGACACTCCAGACAAACCCTCCTCCTCCTCCTCCTCTTCCCCTTTCCATCACTGCTCCCCCAGGGGCTGTAGCTGGGGCAGGTGAGGAAGCTGCCCCTTGGTCTCACCCTGATGACCTGCAGAGGGATTTGGAAGCATGACAAACACCTTTTAAGAAATTCTTAGTGAACTATGACTTTTTGATCCCTCATTCTCACAAGAAAAGGACTTGCAGTAACTCTCCAGAGAATGGTGCCTATTCTCAGCACCACCATCTCCTCCACAGACACCTCCAGGAGGATCCCCCCCAACATTTCCCACCCAAGGGCTCACGGCTCCAGGTGATCAAGGCAGCAGCTGCACACTCAGTAACATCTGAGAGTCCCCAGACTCCCCTGCACCCACACTGGATGTTCTCAACAGCCTGGGCCAGGGGTGGTTTTTTCTGCCAGTAGAGTCTTCATCTCCAGGGTTTCAAAATCACCCTTGAATGGCCAGGGCTGAACATGAAGGGCCTTGGAAAGAAAACAGCAGGAGCTTTAGACTGGGGTGGTGAGCAGAGCACAAGTGGGAGCAAGCTTAGCTCTGTGCCTGGAGATGCCCACGGCCAAATTACATCCAGGAGTGGCTCAGGGAAATGCAGGTTTGAAGCTGGGGCTGACTGAGGGAGCTGGGGTGACAGCCCTTCCACGGAGCACTGCGACACACCAGGCTGAGCTGCTCTCATTCTCTACAAGCACAAGAAGGAAGGGTCGAGTTGAAATCCTAGGTTGAAGATAATGGTGGTGGCAACAGAGAGGGCAGAGACACTCCACAGAAAACCACCAACACCCCGTAGGAAAAAAAAAAGGTTTTATTATCACCATTATCAACGTTTTCATTAGCTTAACACTGAATTGTAAATCACTCAATCATTACATATTGTCTGAATAAAACCTACAGACAGGAAAAAAGTATAGCAGAATCCTCTCCTGACTACAGACGAGTGCCAGTGTCCCACCTTCCACCCAAGGCAGCCCAGGCACCTCGTGAGCCACTCGCCACCTGGGCAAGCAGGCTGCCCAGCTCCATTGCCTGTGTTCCCTCTGGCTCCATAGAGATTACATCTCACCAAATGATGTTAAAAACCTCCAGAAGTTTTGGACAGGGTTCCAGAGGCCAAAAAAATCAGATCTGAGCTTCCTCCACTCCTAGTGAAAAGCAAGAGGAGCGTTGTAGTGCGCCTGCAAAGTTACTGGGTTTTGTGGAGCAATTAATGAAGTAAAAAGGTTTTAACCTGTGAAAGCAGATTTCCCTACAGTGGCCAGGACCTGGTGGTGGGGAACAAGGCAGAGCTGCAGCACGGTGGCAGAGTGGGGTGGGAGCAGGGATGGGCTGGGGTGGCCCTGTCCCTGAGCAGAGGCCAGCTCTGCTGCACCGCCCCGGGGCTCCCTGCAGGCAGCGGGGATGGATGGTCCACAGAGATGCCGTGGGCAGCCTCAGTCCCCAAGGGCTGGAATAAGGCCTCGTGTCCAGAGGGAAGAGGGGACTCAAGTAGGGAGCAGAGGGTGCTGGGGAAAGCAAAGGGAAGGCAGAGGAAAGCTCGCTGGGAGCTCCCCTTCTCCCTGGCCAGCTCAAAGGCAGCTCCCTGTCTTCTCCTGGCTGTCAGTAATGGTACATCCCACCTGCCTGGGCTGCCGAGCCCCTGCAGAAGAGCCCTGGCTCCTTCCAAGGATGGGAAAGGGAGGAGTTTGAATGTGGGACTGGTAAAAAACATTGGCAGGACACGGGCATCCTTGGTGGGTGGCAGGCCGTGGCAGTGCTGTGTGAGGGGGTCTCAGGGGAGGCACTGCATCCCCAGGATGCCCTTGCACCGTGCAGGGAGCAGCTTGCAGGGACTGGGAGTAAGACAATCCCAGTGTGGTGAGGCTAGGGAAATATGCCTTAAGATTCACCCTCCAAACCTCACTTGTCCTGGCTCCAAAGCCAAAACCAGCTCCAGGTCAAGAAGATGGAATCACCAAAAGTAGAGACTAGTGTGCAGCACTGGATCAGGAGCCCCAAAGAAAAAAACCTGCTGAAGGATTTGAAGCTCCAGGCTGGCATTTAGTGGGACCTGGAGTCCCAGTGGGCAGACGTCCTAATGTTTGGTGCCCAAGCAACTAGAAAAACCAGCTCATGCAAAGCTTGTGGGATGGCTTCAGCAAGGTGTGCCTTAATCATTCCCTTGGGTTGGTTCTGCTCCCACCATGGCTCAGTGAATGGAGCACACAGCTGCTTGGGCACAGTATGTGCCCACATGGCCTCTCTGCCAGATACAGCCCTTCCCTGCCCCTACACAGGCGGCTCAGCCCATGTAACATGCCCAGAGTACATACCAAGGCTGTCCATGGACCTGGCCAAGCTGGGATTAACAATACTGCTTTGGTTGCCATTTTAGCTACTCGAAAGTCACAAAGTCACCTCTGTTTGCTGGTGCTCTGGAAAGGAATGGTGCAGGGTCCTTCTGTTTTAGCCACAAAAGTGCTAAGAACCAAATGCTACAAAGAAACTCTCCCTGGTTCCTCTCCTCCACCAGGATAAGAGCAGCTACCATGGGGAAGGGAGGGCAGAGGGTGCCTGTACTGTGGGAAGAGCTTGAGGTTCCCCAGGGATAAGTATGATGCTGCTGTCATGGGTGAGCTGGGTTACTTGGTTACTGGGATGTGGCCAGTGAGCAGAGGAGTCTGGCAGTGAGAGTTGAAGCCACTCTTTTCTAAATGCTTGGCTCAAAACTGGCAGCTGCAATTTCATTTTAGATGCTCCCTCCAGGTCACAATAAACCTTGGACTCCTCTACTGATGGCACTTAGCATTTACACCTCTCTCTCTCTTCAAAGCATTTCACAAAAAACAGGAATTCTTTCAGTATTCCTTGGGGCTTCCAGCACCACTGAGACTTGCTGCCTGCACAGCCAGCAGCCTGGCAATCTTCAGAACAACATGGACACTTGTCCTATGGGAAATGCTGGGAGGAATCCACAGGCAATGGACTGGGATGCTGTTTTGAAGCTCTTTTATTCTATGCACTGCATCAATGATGGAGCTGACTTAAAATCCAGTATCCTGATCCTACCACTTTGGAAAAATCAGAGAGCCCAGCACTAGAAAATTTCTGAAGAAAGGCACAGAACAGTCTGTGCCTGTTTTATACCTTGGTCCCCCGTGATCCCCTGCAAAGGTGCCCTCTCTGCCTTGGGTGGAATTTTCTAACAATATGGACAAATACCACCTATGAAATGGACAAAATAACCCACGGAGTATTTAAAGAAGAGCAGCCCAAGCTGCTGCTCTGAAAAAACCCTTCCCTTTAGCCTGTCCCAGGTATCTGAAGGAAAATAGGCAGCTGTCAGGCAGAACTCAAGTGGCCCCAGAGTGCAAAGGCTTTTTTGCTTTATCAGGGCTACAATGGCAGTGGGAACCATTCTCGTCAAGTTACAAATACTAGATAGCCTAAGAAAAACAGGAGATTGAAACAGTCATGAAGTTTATACTGAAACTATTTTTTACCTCTGTAGTATGAAGTCACCTACAGTTGTTTCTTTCTTCACCTAAGAGAGATCTCATGTAGATGGGCACAGACACTCACAGAGAAGTCTACAGGATGAATATATCTCACAAGGCAACAGCCCAGTCTGTGTTTTTTACAATCAAAGTTAATATGGATCTTTTTCAAAAGTGATGTTGTTGAGATTGAAGACAATTATAAACTGTATCAACAATATGTACTACAGCCTGCAAGTCACAATCTGTGCACACCCAATGGAATATATTATTGCTTGGTAGCCTATTAGACTTTGTTTATAAAAAGATTTTTAAACAGAGTACAGGATTATGACAAAACTAGCTAAGTAGTTCTCATCTTGAAAATACAACATCGATTCTTTCAACAAAGTAGCTGAGAGTTAGTGAACAATAACAAATATTTACTAATAATTTTATGGCCAGTTTGAACAGGATTTCTTATAGGACTCTTTTCTGGTGTTTATTTACATATGCCTCTTTTCTTTTGGAAAAAAGTTGATAAAATATAACAAGGAACATAGAAATCAAAAGAATGAGTAAACTTCATACCAAGAACATCAAACATTTTTGAAAACACTAAATTATGTTACCTGTTAAAAAACATACATATCATTTTGTCTTTAAAGAAAAATATTTTTCCTGTTTCAAAATATTAACAACAGCATGTAATAAACTAACTTAAAATGAGTTTCATAAAAAAGTTGTCTCGCTCTCTAAACATTACTAAACATGCTTAGGTTGAGATTTTATTAACTGCCTCAACATCTTAAAAACAGCTCCTTTACAGGAACTTGTGATATTCATACTCCAGAACACCTGCAAATTTAGAACAGTACAATGATAAAGGATCTGGTAGCTAGGAACAATAAATATATATTTTCATTCAAAGCAAATAATTCTGCAATGTCCTTTGAAGCAATCCATGGCCAAGAAATGCTGGCCCTTACCCTGCCCACAGTGCCTGCAGTGCAAGGGATGCTCCAGCGGCTCCAGGATGGGGACCCATGGACTGAATTGCAGAGTGAGGACCTTGCCCATCCCAGCTGTGTTGGGGCAAAGGGAAAGAAACACCAGGAGACTGGGAAAATATCACATTTTTTTGCCTGAACAAATCAGGAGCAACCATGGTCACAGCTGCTTTTTGCTCAGAGTACGAAGAGGACAAAGCCAGGTGCAAGACTGCTCTCCCTGTGTGCAGGGGACTCCCACTGGGGAGAGAGAGCATTCTGCTCTCAGCAACAGGATTTCTTTGTTTCCCAAAATGCAGGTAACATTTGGGGATTGGCTCTCCATGGGTTTTTTGGCCAGCAATGCTCCCATTACCTTTACAATGTAGCAGTTCATGCACAAGGAACAGAGAATCAACCCTGAGTTGGGCAGATATTTATCTCTCCTCAGTTTCATCCCTCATAATCATTCACCAACCAAAAAATACTCTGACACCATTTTCTTTTCTTTTATTTAAGTCTCCTGCTCTTCCTCTCTCCCTCCCTGACTGTAACCAACAGCAAGACTCAGGCACAGGGAAAGACTCAGCCAGGACTTGCAAAATGCTGCTTCATACACGACCACACAGGTAATCCCACTCTCACATCACATCACCTTAGACAGAAATTAGCCAGCCAAATTTTTTGGGGAAAGTGGGTTAAGCTTTATAAAAAAAGGCTATTCCAAGTCTGAGACTTGTCTTGGATGCTACACTGGGAGTCTTAAATTGATGGGCAATAGAAGAGTTCTTTTTTGACTACAATACACCATGGCCAGTGCAGGAATCATGTGTATGAGTGTAGCAAGAATTTTAACTGTAGGGTAGCATGCAACTCCCCTGGTCTCACTCTGTGTCCTGTGGGCACTCACGGAAGGGCTCCTGTGAGTCTGCTTTAGGAAGAAAGGTCACCTGCACTTGCCAGTTCATGTGACTATGCTGTGCTTGGCAGCCAGAGACTGCAGTGTTCACTTACTGGGGAGAAACAGGACTTGGAGTGAGTAGAACAAAAGCGAGAGGCACTGGACCACAATCAACCATGTAAAAAATGCAGAAGAAAATAGGATGGAGCAGACTGTGAAACTGCCTCCAAATTACAGAATTGGAGATGTTAACAAAACTAACACAACTAGAACCATAACTTCTTTATTTTACCCTGACAGTGACCTTTCAGCATGATTAAAACCAGACGGAAGATAGTCCTCTGTGTTAAGGAGTCCTGTGGTAACTAAATTGGTCATCACTGAGCCTGCAGAGCTTTCAGAGGGGCAGGAAATGGAGACACATTGCATCTGCCAGGCACACAGGAACTGAGCTTTTTGACAGACAGTTGTTAAACAAAGTTTTCTGGGGAAATATTTTTGGCATATATAGTCTCCTACTCCCCATTAAAAACTGCAGAAGTTCTGCATTCATCTTACTGGACACAGGAAACTCAGGATTAACTTAGCTCTTATTGGTAGATAATGTTCAAACTAAGTATCAATACAAAGCTTTTGGCATAACTTAAGACACAAGCCCTGTTGCCAAGTCTGGCGTGTACCTGGAGCTCCCCCACAGTCCTTTTAAAGTCATAATTATTAAAAGATCCAGTGCTACAAACCACTAAATCTACCTAATCTATTCTAGTTCATACACATATTATACAATATTGCCTAGTACTCACTACATACCAAGAGGAAAAGATGCCGACTTGAATTACAGTAAATGTGCTTCTTTTTAAAAAATAAAAATAAAAGAGAGAGCGCCACAACATAGTTGACCAGCATGCAACAAACTTTCTTCAGCTAATATATAGAAATTGTCTAATACAATTAGAAAAAATAATTAGTGAGAGGCCAGAGACATATTTGATCAAGGAAATTAAGAGATATATCTGAAATGTTGAGGCTTTTGCCACTGAAGACTCAAAAAACTAGTCATTCTATGTCCCTTGTCCTCCTTCCCTCTCCTTTATATCATATAATTTTTTACAGATTATTGTAAGGCCTATATAATTTTTTCATCTATCCTGTAATTTATCTCAAAATAATTTAAAATGCCAGAGACAAGCTAGGACCAAAAGCAACTGCTTTTACCATCCACTCAACACTCATGCTTTTACTCTAAAAAAGCTGAGGTCCACATGCAGAAAGAAATGCTCAGTATTTCTCTATGACAGGCCAAGAATCTGTCCATTCCGACATGGAACATGGGACCTTCACTTTTAAACCACAAAGTAAAACACCTCCAAAAGCTTATTCTGGGACAGCAGTCATCAAATCCTCATTTAGGAACTAAGACAAAACCTAGCCAAAACAGAGCTATCAACAGAAAATCTTTGGAGATTCTCTGTGATTCTGGATAATTTATTTTTCTGAAGTATCCAGCACACTTCCTCCAGCACATGGCTCTGCTGCAGCAGCTGCCACAGCTCAGCAAATGTGCTTTACTCATTTAATAACACAACACACGTGCTGTGACCCCTGTGCCATCACATTCCTCACTCACTAACTCTCTATACTTTGGGGATCACATCTCCTCTTGCAGGACACTTGACAATGTCTGCGTAGTACCAAGACTGCCTAGAGCTCCCCTCTCTCCACAGGGAAAGTTATGGGTTCTCCAGAACCTTCTTCTCAGATGGCAAACTTTCTCCTGCACCCCCAGAACCCCTCATTTTCTCTCTCATGGCAGAATAAAACAGTCCTGCTTCAGGTCTGGGAAGGAAGGGCAGCATCTCCAGCAGATATGTACCAGTATCAAGGAGATGAAGGAAAAAAGCAGGAGATAGAAGACATCATGACTGAAGGATGCACAACAACAAGTAAGGGAGTCAGCAAGTTGCAGAATGTCTTATCTGACAATACAAAACACCTCAAGCTGCAAGTGTGATGTTCAGCTCCACTTCTAGTGTTTTGGGGTTTTTTTCTGAGCAAAATTGTGGTTAATTAGCCTGCTGAACTTGAACTCTGTTTAAACTGTCTGCTCTAAGCAGGTGCTACTTGTTCTCCCACCAAGTATGCTTCATCAGCAGTGTTAGACACGTAATGCAGTAAAGACACTTGCTGGTAATTTGGCACAGTTTGAAAACACAGCAACGACAGTGTTACAGCTAACATGACTCAGTGACAGGGAACTGATTCTAAAGAAATAGTTGCAGGTTTCTTTCTTCTTCTTCTCAGGAAGAAAGACATTATAAAAAGACCTAATGCTTCCCCTTAAACTTTCTGTTCCTGCTCTTTTTAGCCCAGATGACAACCTCTAAATTTTTCAGGTACTTTCTTGTGAAAGAACTCATATTAGAAATTTCCAAGATTCACAGCTAAGAGAAATTAATTCCTTACTCCCTCCAAATTCCTTCGAATGCTGCAACTTTCCAGGGTTAATATTGATCTGAAACAAGGGTCCAAGAATGACAGCGAGAGAAGTGAAACAAGAGGTGTATGTCTAATTTGACAACTAGGACTCATGCCCCATGGCACCTCCTCCTCGGATGGAGAGGGCACAGTGCCCTCCCCCTCGTCTTCTGTCTAAGGTCACTGGTTTATCCTCCTCTTCCAGCTCCACAAGAACTGATTGAACATGCATTGCGCTTGAGGTCAGAGTTCCAGCAAACAAAACCTTGACAGCATGTTTAAAAAACAAAAGCAGTTCCCCCTTCCTTACTCACTAAGACCTGTCACAGCAGGGTCCCACTGTGCTCTCCAGGGAAAGCTGTGAGGACTGGCGCAGGAGTGGGCCTGTAGTGGGATCTACCATCGAGGAAGTTGGGAAGAGCTTGTACCAGCCGATTGCTAAAGTTGACAAATCCAGTTCTTCCAGGAGAACCCTGGCGACTCCCATGAAGTGCTTGCGCTCCATGCGTCCATAGTTTCCCCAGACTATCACCTTAGGGACAAGAAGGGGGAGCACAGTTAATCCTCCAACTTCCACACTTCCTTGGGAAGCACAGGTCTGACGAATCCTTCTATTCATCCAACTTTCTGGAACTTTACTACAGCCTGAGAAGATCAGAATTATTTACTCTACCAACAGGTGACATTAAGCTCTGGCTGATGACATTACTTTTTTATTTTAAGCACATGTTTACAAACCCTAATGTTACCAGATTTTTTTCCCCCATGGAAAAGACGTGAATGTGCATGTGGATAAGACACCATTCTGCAGGGCAGGGGCAGCACCTGCACAAAAGTATCCTCAGGGCTGCAGTCCAACAACTGCAGGTAAAATCTGGTCCTGGCATATAACAGGCCTTGGACATACCAAAAGGTGGTCTGGGGGGGAAGGGCAGGAGGAGCTCCTGATCTGGAAAAATAAACCAACAAAAAAAGCTAGCCAACAACTCAGGCCAAAAGCCAAGAGTTTGAGAAGAGCATTTTAACTTCTGCACATGGAGTTTGTGCCATGGGGCAGATGGAGACGAGGCATGGCCACTCACCTGGAGGAAGGGCAGGAGCCAGGGACATGACATAAGGGGCAACGTGAGTGACATGCAGGGCAAGCAGCATGGACAGCCAAGAACGGCTCACAGACACAGAGGAAGGGCTAATGGAAGAGCTGGCAGAGGAGCAGGGAAAGCTGAATCACACTTACGACACGATGGAGACCAGTGGGTGGAAGAACAGATGCAGTGAGGGTCATGGGCTTAGGCATGCTGGAGGTCTGCACGTGGTTAGGTGGCCCTGTGTGGCTCAAGACAAAGGTGACGACTGACTGCAGAGTGAGTCCGTGCTCTGAAGAGGAGAGGATGAGTAGGATGGGTTATGATGACAGTTAGTGATCTCTGGCTAATCCTGACAGCTTCTTTCCCTAGGCTCCTAACAACCACAACACTACAATTTTCTGTAAAATAAGGTAGGAAAGACAATGAATGTCAATCAAAAACCAAAAATTCATATGCTAGGCCAGCAGGAGATGGAGCAAGCCACTGTGCAAAGTGGATTTGGTGACATGACCATCAGCAAAAAGCCAAACTCCTCAAACTACCCTTGGAATAAGTGCCTTTCCTGGCAGCTAGACAGCAGGTAAGGAAACCCACACGAGGCAAGAGCAGACCAAGCCGGGTCCCACTCCATTTCAGCCATAAAAATGCAGTCTTGCTGTATCAGGGGAGAATGCTTCTCATCAAGGTAAATGAGAAGTCACTACAGGTGTCCAGCAGGTTAGCTGGTAATGCATATGCCAGTGGAAGTCAACAATAGAAACTCATGGATTAATTACATTAGTATTACAAAGAGATTTTAGCCAGACTTTATTGGATGGAAATTATTTTTATATGATTTAACAATGCAAATCACTCTTTGCTCTGGAAACATAGATGGAGAGTTGAAAATACAAGTATGGCAGAAAACATACGGCAGTAACAGAAAAGAGGTAGAAAAGGGTAGGATATGTGATTGGGTGATGGCAAAGCAGAATGCCCTGAATGTGGTGTAAAAACATGGAAGGCAACCCATGCTGCAAGATCATTTAGCACCTACAGGTACCACCCATCTCCTAACTGGGTGGGAAAAAAAGAATTTAAAAAATTTAAAAATCAATCCTTTCCTGGTAGGCACTCATGGTACCTGGCATGGTGTCAAAAAATCATCATCTTGGATATGAACAAAAAGGGATTCCCTTCCCTTTGTTAAGTTCAGATTGAGTGCATTTGGCTTGATGAAAACATTGGCTTTTCCCATCTATGTTAATTAACCAGAATGACAGAACTTAGTATCTTCCATGAGAGGTGGAAGAGAGAGAGGGGCAGACCTGAGACTTGCTCATCTTACCTGTAATACTTTGCCCTGGGGACTCTCAGCAAACAGTAACACCTGATTGTACAAAGGGTCTAATGACTTGCGAGCCACTTTTGTCTTCTTTTTTGCAATGCACACGCCATTCTCTAGCAGGTAAGCTTTGATGTAAGCAGCTGGAAAAAAGAAACATGGTCAAATATGAAGAAAATCTTCATGCTCACTTTAGAAAAGATGGAATGCCATGTCTCAGGTGTTTCTAAAGAAGACAGCTACAGCAGGGAAAAGATTTGCCCAAGCAGCCTTGCTTTCAGTACCACGCACAGGCTGCTTAGTCCTGCCAAGTGAAAATTCACATTTTGCCTATTCACAAGCATTGTGGAAGCTGGGGCTCAGGGAAGTACTTTAGGAGATCAAAGCATCCTACCTGGCAGTGTTTTGGAGCCAGGTTTTGGTGTCAGTCCTCGAGCCTGAATGATATCCACTTCAAGTTGCCCATTTCGCTCTTGCAAGCCAATTTCCACATCCCCTAAACCAAAAAGTCAAAATACATAGAAGATTTTCAAAATAATACATCCTTGGGTTACAAAAATGTTTAAAAAACAATCTTCATGTCCTTCCTGCACAAGCTGTAACAAACTGTATGCGCCCTGATTTCCTTCTGTATTACTCTGGAACAGCTCCACAGTGAGTCCAGGCCACATTTTCAAAAGCAAACTCTACTGGGAGCCCTCCAAAAAGACTTTGGTGGCCCAGTCTCCTACTCTTTGTGGAAGCAAGCTTCTCATCTCTCCCAAACAGAAGAACCTAGGACTGCAGGCTGCTTTGGAAAATGCAATTATGGTGGACCACAACAAATTCTTACAGAGCCTGGTGGGCCTTAGAGAGAAATAAAAACCCCCACAGGATCCATTTTCAGGATTTTAGCTGCATTTTACTTAGACTTTACTTCTACTTAGACTGTGCCTTTCAGAGCTGAAAGGGAAAAACACAAAGCTGCTGCTCTCCTCCTAATGCCACATTTGCTGCAGTCAGCAAAACTTTTCAGCCAAGCTCACTGGATTTAACAGAGAAATGGAGCAAGACAGTATTAGATCAGCAGAAGCTGGACACATTATTAGGTGGTGTGTAGGAGCTGTCTGCTCAAGACTCAATTAAAGCCACCCAACTCCCTTGTGTTCCTTACCCATGGAGGTGGTGGCCAAAGTCTGACGGCCAACAAACTGTGCAGGGCCCATGCTCCCCAGGAAGTCACTAAACTGCCCAGCAGATGCCAGATGGACTCCACTGAAATTCAGGCTGTAAAAGAAAATAATTTTGGCAAGTGGTTAATCTGCACTTTAAAGCAACTCAGTAACTAAAGAAGCAGATTTAATGTATCTCCAAAATGAATGACATCTATGGAAGTCTTTTTTTGAGAAAAACTCAATGATTTCCACAGTTTAGTTACATGGAATCCATTTAAAATCTCTTTCCTCGTCCAAAAAGCCCAATAATGGCTTCAGTCACCAGCTGGTCAACATTTGTTTAGCTATAACTAATTTTCTCTAAGGAAAATCTCTGCCATCTCAGGCTCATATCTGGCCTGTCACCTCTTCAGGTAAGAGATTCCTAGAACTGCTTATAGGATCTCTCTTGGTAGCCATCCCTTCCCAATCCTAATTTCTGGGGAGGAAATAATCCTTTTAGAGCAGTAGATAAAAGTGAGATGAGCACGGCAAACATCATGAGTCCCCTGAGGACTCAATTCCTTATTTATTTATCACACACACAGAGCAATATATCTTCTTTTTGATCAGAGGGTCCCATTTCCTAGTTCTCCACACCAGAAGCCTCCACCCTGTCCACACTCTGTGGTTTTCATATCTGCTTCCATGACTGTGGTTACAAAGAGCACCTGAATATGGGTGGCAAGGCTGGTAGGACAACATCCTCAAACACCAGCAGCGTCTCTGCTACAGTCACCATAGCAAAACAAAAGCTGTTGGGAGGACAGAGTCTCCAAATCTCATCACCAGGGACTGAGGCTGGCCCAGGGCAAGCTACAGGTGCTGGTCACTGCTCTAGGACGTGTGTGGAGCAACACAAAAGCGATGAACTCTGTGGTACGCTGATACAAATCAAGATTTACCCAGTTGTACCCTGATTTACGCAGCTGTTTTGGAGGTTGTAGAAGAACTTGCTGCAAATGGTAAGGAGGAGGCTTGAGGCCAGCATTTGACACCTACATTTGTCCCACAGGCATCTGCCAAGCCATGACACAGCTGCTGAGACACACGTCAGGAGCTTTGTGCCGGGATACCCACGCTGCCGTGCTGGGTGCTGCTCTCTGCCTGCTGCGTGCCAAAGTCAGGCACAATTACAAACCTCCTCCACTTCTCCAAACTTCCTTGAAGGGGGGTAATTACCCACGGAATGATACAGCCCCCTGTTCCCCAAATCTGTTTCTCACAAAGGATGGTGTGAGGAGGCTGCTGGTTGGGTACAAGTGATGGCAGAGAGGAGCCCTGCCTGCGGGGTGGGCTGGGGACTGCAGGCTCTCACACAGCTGAGTCAGCCACAAAGACTTGGTGATGCCCCCCTGCAAGCCAGTTACATTTAAAAGACATTAAAAAGAAAATAAATTCTTTCCCAACCCCATTCAACCAGCAGTATGTTAATTTCAGGTTGGGATTTCAGCTCGCATTAGCTATTTGCAGACCTACTTTCAGCCCCATGGGAGAATTTATTTATTCTGACAGGGAGGAGGATGCCAGCACACACACCTCAGCATCTCACCACACACAGAGACTGAAGAGGACATGACACTAGTATGGGTTCATGGGATGGCTTAGCTCCCTGTAAAAGGGGCATTGCATTAAATGGCCCAACTTTTCTACTGAGTACTGCACCTCCCCTCTATACTGACCTGGCTTTTTGAGAAATCTGGTTATTGCTGCTACACAGGGAGAGCTGCTGAGCCATCAGCATGGAAAAACCTGCCCTTGAGCTCTTTATGAATGTCACCTTTGTGAAAAGGGATGAGGGAGCCTCGGCATCCCGGGCAACAGGCTTGGGAGGGACTCTGCTTGGGTGTATTTTCCTCAGTTCAGTGTTTTTTTCACCCTGCATCCATTGTTTGCACCAACACTCCAGGTGATATTTTAAGATACAACAGAAACAGCAGCATTTATTTGGCATTTTTTGCAGAGAAGGCTTAATGTTTTTCTCAATTTCCTGTATCACCAACTCCTTAGCAGCACAAGGTGCATCCCCAATATCCAGGGCCATACAATTCCTGCCCCACCACCCACCTGGCATCTGTCAGCCCCACCATCTCTGGGACCAGGGCAGTGGTGCTGGATTTGTGGCCTGGCTCCCCAGGATAAACTGTGCACAGAGGGAGAGAGCCCCAGGGCTGGAAAATCTGCAGGGACATGGGATGGGAGAAGCAGAGGAAGAGGGAGCCCGGAGCCAGACAGGCTTTATCAGGCTCGTGATTTGCCCATACAAGGAGGGAAGAAGTGAGTCCCTAGTGCACATGAGGACCAGCGAGACTCCGTGACCCTGCTGGTTCAGGCATTTTGGGCTGCACACAGAGAGTCAAAAAAGGATGAAAACGAGTGCCTAGAGAACTCAAAATAGGGCAGGAAAAAGAAGACCTGACAGACAAAGACATAAGATTCAGCAGGAGATGAATGGATCATCAGCCAGAAGGTAAATGTTTTCTTTATTCTCTTCAACTCATGCAAGACAAATGGGCCAAACTCGGGTTTCGCTCCTGCCCTGGGGAGCGTGTGACCTGAACGAGCACATAAATAACAATCTGGCAAGACAACTCCCAGCCGTTCAGGGAAATGTTACTGCTGTTCTCAGAACAGATGCTTGAGCTAATTAGCAAGATACTGAGGACCAGGACAGAGGCGGGGAAACCCAGGACTGAGTGATGCTGAGGGCTATGAGAGTTCACAGCACACCAAGAAACAGGTCTTGGAGCAATTTCTCTCTAAGGAGAAGTCCAGCCATGTTACTGCAGAGAAATCACAAAGGTGGAAGAAGACCACCCACAGAAACCCTGCATGCTGCAGGGCAGTAAAGAAGAGAAACCTCTCTGGCCCCTGAATACTCAAAACAATTCACCTCCTACCTGCCAGGGGTAGAATCACATCAAAGGCTGATGCCAAGTAGTCCTCTGCACTATACCTGTGTGGAGAGAAGGCACGTGTGCTTCACACCAGCCCACCCCTCCTCTGGTCTAGCAGGAGGTGTCCCTGCCCATGGCAGGGGCTGGAACCAGATGATATTTAAGGTCCATTCCAAGCTGTTCTGTGATGCTATCTAAAAGCTTTGCCCAGCAGCTGGGGCAGCTCAGGAGAAAGTAAAAGCACCTGCTAACAGAGCAGCTGATGCTGCAGCCTGCATCAGTGATACAGAGGAAAAATGCAGGAGAGTATGAAGGACAGTGTTAAAAAGCACAAGAACTGTTGGGCTAAAGGTGAAACAATGGCAACTGGAAGTGCTTAAAGCAAAGCAAAGGCTGCTGTTATAAATTCAGAAGTCAGAGAGCTCTGGATGACCTTGAAATGATGAATGTTCTGCAGTGCAAACCACAGAGAGAGGGCAGGATACTGCTGCAGGGACACATGGGCTGGGCCACCAGCACAGACCCTCACAAGGAGGGCAGTGGAGCTGCTGCTTGAATGAAGCTGCTGATCCCAAGGGGAATGGCAAAGCTCACTTAGAAACACAGGCTAAGGTCAAGTCTGTCAGACTGGATAACAGCCCTAGTTAATGGGTTTACTAGCACTATAAGAAACTCAGTATTACATCAGACAGTTAATGTTCCCCACTGTTGTTATATTTGACTGGGAAGGGAAGACACAGGGAATTACTTCTATAATGGATTATGCCATTAACTGGTAGAACTGGCTGCTACATTGCACAGAGGCTGACCTTTTGCAGTGCTGCTTTATTAGACAGTAGAAGCAGCAGCTCTAAATCTTGGCTTTGACCAATTCCTGGACATATATTTGGATATTGCCAATAACCCTGGAATGAAAACAATTTCTGTCTGGAAAAATCATAAGCTATCTCCAAGAAAGCTACTGCTTCTCCCTTGAGGGGAGAGGGAAGGGGAGAATAAAACAGCAGAAACTTAGTATCAATGTGAATTAAAACCAGCAGGAACCATTTAGCAGAATAGACTAAATTTTGGATGCTCAAATCCAGCTGGGTGAGCTGTCTGTCAAATGCTCAGAGAAAAGCTGGGAAGGTGAAGTGAGGGGGACATGTACGATGAGATTGGTGGGACAGGCTGTTCCCATTCACTCACGAGTTTTTCCTGCAGTTAAAGCAGGGAGGAAAAGAGCTCCAGGGCCCACTGTGACTTCTTCCAACTCTTTAAATGCAGCCCTGATGCTCCCAAGAGGCCTTCCCTGCTGCTCTGGAGCATGCTGCAGGCTCAGCAGACTTTTTGTGCCTGCCCTTTGCATATCCTGAGCTGTTCTGAACTGCCCTTGATCCAGAAACCAGCTCTCCAGCTGAACCACCACACACTGCATGTGCTGGAGACAGGCTCCTGAATGGATGTGCTGCAGATGACAGTGGTGTCTCCACCTTGGGCGACAGCCAGCAGATGTTTCACACACACTGCAGTGATCCTGGAAAGCCCTGCCCCTCCCATTACCCAACACATCTCTCCCTTAAGGGGAACAATCACTACAACCTGGTTATCACCGATACTAGGTGTCTTTTTTTTTATTGCATAAAAAGAGAAATGCTAAAAATAGCCAGAGGAATAAAGAGGGAGCACTTTGCAGCTGACTTGCAAATAGCAGCTGTCAGAGCCAGCAGGGCCCTGACAGGACCATCTCATGCTGCAAAGAGCTGCACACAGAGAAGATTAACAGGTGACACTTGTCAGCCTTTTGTCTAAAGGGCACAAATCCTCCACTGAGCTAGGGCAGCGCAGCCTTTGAACAGCAAAGTGAAATTAATTATCTCTTCTCTGGCCTTTTGCTTTCACTAATCGTGATTTACAGGCTCTGCTTTGCCAAAGCCAAATGGGGACGATTTTAACGGAGTTAAAGATTATGGGTTTGCTGTGGAATTGGTCATAAGTTGAATGCAATGCTGTTATTGGCCGGAAGGCAGAGGGAGAGCACAGGCAGGTCAGCGATGCCTCCAGTGTGTCAAGGACAAATGAAGGACATTTTGCTGGAGGATGCTCAGACCATGGTGTTTAGCTGTAGGCAAGGAGGCAGAGCAGGGACAGCAGAAAGATGACACTGCTTACTATTGATCCTGGGATCTCTGAGCCCACCAATGCAGCAGAAGCCTGCATGAACGTTACCCCTGTCTGCACAGGTATCAGCTCCCACCGAGGCTCAGCATAGGCTGCAAACGCCATTCCAGCCAAACGCATCAAATATACACTGCTGTGTCCGAACTGCCCGGGGCACAAGGGCCAGCAGGCACAGCTGGCTCCCGGCACGCTGCAGGGAGGGAAGCAGGGACACACCTTGTGCCAGCATGGAGAGCAGGGACAGCCGCGAGAGGGAGACAAGAGCCCGCAGCAGCGCTGGCAGCTCCCGCACACCGTCCCCATGCAGAGCAGGGACCAAACACCACCCCACTTTACGGCACCGATGGCCGAGCCTGTAAACCATTTCTGTCTTTTTATGACACGTTTATATGCGGAATAAAGATGGTTGTGTGTTCAGACTGGGGAGACAGAGGCTGGAGAGCAGCGCTGAGGAAAGGGAGCTGGGGGTCCTGTTTGATGGCAAGTTGAATATGAGTCAGCAGTGCCCCGGCAGCCAGGAGGGCCAATTGTGTCCTGGGCTGCATCAGGCAGAGCATCACCAGCAAGGGAGGGGATTGTCCTGCCCTGCTCTGCACTGGTGCAGCCTCACTGCAAGTCCTGGGGGCAGTTTTGGCACCACAATATAAAAAAGACATTGAGCTATTACACAGAGTTCAAAGGAGGCCATGAGGATGGTGATGGGAGTGGATGGGAAGCCTTAAGGGAAACACTGGCGGTAACTTGGTTTGTTCATTCCTTGAGGACACTGAGAGGAGACTTCATGGTGGTCTTCAAAATCCTCATGAGAGGAAGCAGAGGGACAGGCACTGATCTCTTCCCTCTCATGACCAGTGACGGGTTGTGAGGAAATTGTATAAAGCTGAGCCAGGGGAGGTTTAGGTTGGCTATTAGAAAAATGTTTTCACCCAGAGGGTTGTTGAGCCCTAGAACAGGCTCCCCAGGGCAGTGGTCACAGCCCCAAGCCTGCCTGAGTTCTAGAAGCATTTGGACACTGCTCTCAGGCACAGGGTGGAATTGTTGTGCAGGGCCAGGAGCTGGATTCGAGCATAGTCATGGGTCCCTTCCAACTCAGCATATTCTACATGCTATGGATCTTAGAAGCTGTGGGCTCAAACTGGGGCTGAAACTGCCCAGACCTCCTTCTTTTAAACACAACATTCCTAGTCCTGATTATTTAGGAAATCTGTGCAGCCTCTGAAGACTGTGTTCTTGTGCTACATGCTGTAGTCAGGATGTATGAAATCTGTCCTCTGCAGAGTAAGTTAAGAGTGGCTTAAAGGCTCCTTGCCTAAGCTGCTTGCTTCTCTGCTCTTTCAGGGCAGCATCATTTCCTGACCTACTCCTTGCAAAGATCCGTGTCCTTCCCTTCTGTGTGTAAATCATGCAGTCGCTTCCTTCATGGCACAGCAGCTGCTCCTTATAACTGCATGGAGAACCAGCTTTTCAGAGTTTGCTTTTAAAGTGATCAGAATTTGAATGCCTAGATGGACAAGACTGATTTCAATGCAAAATGCTATGAAGAAAATGCAGAGCAGCTGTGCTGATCCCTCTCACACAGCATATGTGGTTCTGCCCAGTCCCTTCTGCACTCCCACCCGCTGGTGGCTACAGATTAGCATGCAGAGTGTGCAAAGGCAGACACATTTAGGGAAAATGTATCATTAATTTCTTTTCCTGTCCGTGCGGAGTTTGTCTGACCTCTTTTCTAAATCTATTTTTAAATTGCTTCTGGGACTCTGTATGCCAGGTATCCCATTATGCCGTTGTGAGCGTTTGCAGAATCAGCTTGTCAAAATCTTGTAATACTCTCAGGAAATATGGTCAGAATGCATCTCCATAGGTCAGGCAGTCCACACCCAGCTCCCAAGGCCAGAGTCTTATTTACACGATCCATGACAGCTGCTTTTCTAACCTGTTCTTAAAATCCTTCCTTGAGAGTTTATTCCTGTGCATTGTTTTATTTTTTCCTTCCCAATCTTTTTCCAGTTCTTCATTTTACACATCAGTCCTGAACATCATTTGTGAATTATCAATTTGAAAAACAGACCACAAATTCCCTTTCTTTTCCTCTTGATACCGTACCTTTTTGTAAGTCTAAGACTTTGAGATTGGTCTTGATTGTACTAACATGTAATGGCCACACACTTGCTGCTGTGCCTGTGCAGAAGAAATGCAGAGCAAGGCATTCATCTCCTCCTTTCACAGGCTGGGTATAACAATCTTTTGTCCAGGAGCTCCCTCAGGAGAAGAGAATTTTGTGTCCTCCCCCTTGGACCAAATCCCCATTCCTGTCTCTCTATTTCACACACCTTGACTTCC
This sequence comes from Toxostoma redivivum, assembly GCA_013397375.1. Classification (NCBI taxonomy): domain Eukaryota; kingdom Metazoa; phylum Chordata; class Aves; order Passeriformes; family Mimidae; genus Toxostoma; species Toxostoma redivivum. The sequence continues at coordinate 72,281 of VXBI01008186.1, read as the reverse complement.
ACAGAACTCCACTGCTGTTGGGTTCAGCGAGGTGGTGAGGCCAGACAGCTTCAACACAGCCACCCCCTGGCACATCCAAACAGCTATTTTCAGAAAGTAACATTTTGTCTTGTTCTTTTCATGGATTCATTTGCACTATCCACACAAATACCTATCTGCCATCATCTCAGTTCTCTAGAGTTGATACATTCTTAAAGGGTTGCTCCACTGTCTGCTATGTGCATGGGAAGTGTCTGGGCCCAGGGTTCAGAAATTATTGTTCTGCTCTTGTAAACAAAAAAGCCCTTTTTTTTTGTCTTCTCATGGCACAAACTTGCAATTAATAAGCAAGTTGCCTAAACACAGCCATGCATCTCAGTGGTTTGACTTGCACAGCTGAACTAACAGATACACCACACATCTACACCTAACACGGAGCTAAACTCTACAGCTCTATCTTTAAAAAACAGAGACTGCAACACATTCTTTCTTCAGCCAGAAGAAATGGGGAGGGGGAAGTCTCCTCTCAGACTGATAACACATTTGACAGTTATTTTATTTGAGCATTAAAAAAGCCCCATCAGAAGTCCAATTTCAGGGAGCAGTAATGTTCTGTGTAACAATCACACTCATCCATATTGCATGCTAACGTCTTTTAAATCGCATCTCACAGGCAGGAGCCAAGCAGATATCTATCAGCTAAGGAGGAAGGCAGAACTTGCCAATGTCCATTACCCCATCTTTCAAATATTTATGTTGTGCTCAAGGAATATACATGCAACTACACTGTCCAGGGACTGGACACACTGCCCCTTAACCTGTCAAAGTTGATGTGAACATTGCAGGAGCCTTCACTTTGGCTGGGAATGTTTTCCATGAGAATCTATCCCTGCAGGACCCAAACCCACCCTAACCCCACCAACTGCACACCTCTCCTGTGCCAGGCAAGATCTCCAACTCTGCCTCTCAACAAGCTCTGTTTCCCTCTGGGCCACTCCACTTTCTGTGGCATTTTTAGCACTGTGACGTGCTGTCTTATGTGCTGTAACACATTGTACTCCGCTCGCGTATCCCATTCCTTCTGCTGTATGAATTCTGCCACTGAAACAGAGCTATAAAAACTATGCAGTGAATTCTGTACAAAGACCTCCCCCACTCCCTTCCCCACCTTGCCAGGCTAGCTCCATTTTTAGCAATCACTAGTCATCTCAGATGCACTGAATAAAAGATAGCTACCTGTCTTCAGTGAGCAATTCTGTCTGCTCCCAAGAGGTTGCTGAAGGTGGGATTCACAGTATTTTCTGCTGTAATTACAGCTCTCAAGGTCACATCCTTTCCGAGCTGTGCTGGTCAAGCTTTGCCAGTACAAAAGGATGTGCTGCTGCTGAACAGGCTAAGAAATTTCTTGATATATTACAGAAATAATCTCCATGCCTTTCCTGGTTTCCATCTCAAAAGGCACCAATTTCTTACAGCCTGAACTGATATTAACAACACATTTAATTACTTTTTTTTAAAGGACTTGGATAAAAAGAGGCCTTAAGATAATCTGTTATAAAAATGTCTAGAAGACTCCTGGCTTTGGAAGTCAAAAAAGAAACATTGAGGGAATAGCTGCAACGTGAATCTCCTGAATGGGGCATTCAGGAATCAAGTCTTTTGGTCATTCTTGAATGTTGATGGATAATTTCTGGTGAAGGGAAGTGAATTTTGATGTGGCCATGTGATCACAACCCAGGCCAGTTATTTCTCCTGCTTCCTGTTAATTATTGTTCCACAGTGAACCAGAGAAGGGCAGGCAGCTCCCCCAGCCTAAGTTCCAATGTTGGATCACACCAGCCCAGCAGGAGAACTGGTACCAGAGACAGAAGGAAGCCAAGAGGTGTGAGATACCTGTGCTTGTGGCACTTGTGCCAGGCTGTGTCCTGCCTCCTGCCTGGGCACAACAGCGCAGAGCTCAGGCAGCTCTGCCCTCACCATGGAGAAGAGAGGTGAGATGGCTAACAACAAGATGATTCCTTGCTGGACCTGCACACTCATCTCAGATAACACGAGAACAATCCTCCAAGTCCTTGTTAGTCAGCACCTGCTGTGCTTTTCTAAGGTAAAAATCACCTGATCTCTCCAGAACTTAATCATCTCAGCAGTAGCCAGCAAGAACAAAAACACTACGAGTACCACTCCCTAGGCACTATGGCAGCTAGCAGGCTTTTGTTCCAGGTCCATTTTTATCTTTCTGCTCCATTTTCAGGAAGAAAAGTGTTTGGCAGGAACAAGTTACATGCAAGTCCAGAATCTACTGCTTTTTTGAATGCTGTACATGGTCTCGTGCAGCTGCAGCAAAACCCAGCCAAAACAAGATGTAGATCACGCAAGAGCCAGGATGGAGCTGAGATTCTGCTGAATCTCACAGGGCTGTTTGTGAGTTATTCCTATATTCGGAATTGTATCATTGCAGCAATCCTGGTGTCCTGAGACTACCCCATAAGCACTTACTACAGTGGGCAACTGTTTTCTCAAGCAAAATTTAAGTATAGACATAGAAGAAAATACTGCTGCTGAGATCTGTAACCAGCGCTAAGATTGTTCCGGATGAATTATGAATGGGAACATCTGTGTATGTGAAAGCACAACCAACCTGGCTGCAGCAGATCTGCCCTCCAATGACAGAGGAAGGACAGACAGCAAGGTTAGAGAGCACATCACTTCCATACCCTGAGAGCAGACTGTAGCCATAAAGATCCCCTAAAAAAAGGGAACAAAAAGGTGGCAGTGCTGCTTGAGATTGACAGAGATTAAAGACCAAGACCCTGAGGTGTAAGATCACTCCAGAATAGCAGGTAAGTCCTAGAAAGTGTAAGAAAAACACAGCCTAAGAGCCAGTCTGCTGTGAAGAACAACTCAGCAGACACAGCAAGGGCTTGATAGATTGTGTCCCATGTCCTCCCTGCAGCACATCACCCAGCCTGGCTCCAGCACCTGGATTCATGAGGCTTGGTGCCTGCATGGTGTGATGAGAGCATGAGGGAATGAAACCTGGACACGGGAATGACTGAAAACAGTTTTGTTCAGAGTAAGTATCTACTTCTCCTACAAAGTCTCACATTGAGTTTTATTATATTAATTTCCTATACTAGTGCACAACCACTGTGCAATAGAAAATCTGGGTAAGAAGGTTGAAGGATTTTTTGTCTGGCAAAAATTTACATGAAGCAGTGTTTTGACAATGTCAGTGTTTCCTGGTGTGCTGTACAAGCTTTAATTCCAGGAGATGCATCATTTAACCCAGCCAGTCTCCAATATACTTCATCTTCAGGTAAAGGGGGTATTCAAAAGAAGGCCTAGCATACCTCAGAGGTATACCCCTGCATAATAAGCCTCTCCATGAAAAAAATCTGGATTTTATGCACTCTGGTGCTCACATCAAAGCAGCATTGCTCAAAATCATGCACTTCAGAATATTCTTTGCCTGTGACACCTTGCACTAGCACAGAGCAGCTGTGGCAGCTGCCACCAGCTGCCTGCAACAAGCATGAAAAAGCAGTCAGTGAGCAACACTTTATAAAAGCAGTTTGTATGGCTGAGGGCAGGTATTTAGGCCTGCTGCAGCAAAGTTTCACCATATCTTTCATCCCTTCAGTGTGACACCTTTTTAAGATGCCTTTAAATTGATAAGGATTATAAAAACACAAGGAAGTTGAGAGGTTTTGAATCCATCTTCTTCCAGGTGTGAACACAGCAAAGGGATGCACGGGTGGAAAGAACTAGAATAGCATTGCCTTGCTGAAAACCAGGGGCTTGACAGTCACTGGTGAAAACTCTCTGACCTGGGAGTATCTGCACCAGGCACAAATCCAGCTTTTATTAGAAAGAAAATCAACTCGCCACAGCTAACAGAGACATATGAATCTTCATTCAGCCTCTCTGGGAAGACAGCTACAGCAAATGAGAGAGGTCAAAAGAAATCTGATTTAGGAGAACACATTTCTGTTCCTCAGAGCTATTCCCCAAACAATTCCATTCTTCGCTGCAGGAAAAGAAAGCAGAGAAACTCCCCTCCCACCATGTTTCAAGAGAATTGAGCCCTCTTAGCCTCTTTGTACTCTCAGCCCTGTTTGCTTATCACTTGTGGCTCAGACAGATAGCTGCAATTCCCACCGGGTACCCAGAAGAAAGATTAATTATCCCACCTAGGAACAAAGCATCCAGGAACCACTTAATGACACTTTTCAGAGAAGAGAAGAAACTACCCCATCCCTGGCCAAGGTGCTGGCAAGGATGTTCTGGCAGCATTCAAGGTTGGCATACCAAATGTTAGGCTTGTTCTAATAAAGGCAATTGGATTGCAAGACAGGCTTTCCCTTTTTTCTGTCGAGTGATAGCTACATGTCACCTGCCTTCAGGGTGAGACAGCACTTGTAGGGGTGCAGTAATATGTTGGCAGAAATACTCCCCCTCTGCTGGTGCATGCATCGAGAGGACACAGACCATTCAGGGAATTACACCCCTTCCCAGGAGGGTAAGCTATGTAAATATAAAAAGGAAAGAATTTTGCTCTGCATGAAAGCAGATTCTTGCTCCTCATTGCCCAGGGACTGAACTTAATCACTAATCCTCTGCATCTAGTAGCAGAGGCAGAACTCCAAGGCACAGGACTGTGCTGGTGTAGCAGGAATATTTCCCTGGAGACAGCAGCTCACAGAAGAGATAAGGTACATCACAGCTTTGGAGTGACAAGATTGCTATCGCAGTCTGTGCCTCATTACTATTTTGAACCTTCAGCACAGATCTATGATGCCTTTCCAGGATTAGCCTACTTCTAAAGCTAAAGAAAGTCTCCCTTAATTTACAGCTTGTTACTTATTTAACACCAGAATCACATTAATTGAGAGTGCCTTTGGACTATCTCAGCACTTCAGCTGTACAGTGTACATGGAATATCACACAGGACTAGAGAGAGCATACAGAGTGATGCCAAGTGTGGTCCTTGGCTTAAACAGAACACTTTTTAGGTATAGAAACATTCTGGCCTCACACCTAGAAAGCAAAAAATTGGATGGTATGTACTGCCTTCTTTAAATACTGTGGGTTTTTTGCTTTCAAAAATTCCCATGAACACTCATCTTAGTAAAATTATTGAATTTCCATATATGGCTTCAAGTAATGGAAATACAAAAACCAGAACTGGAGACAAGTCAGGTCCCAAAATTCTGGCCTAAAGATCCCCTACTTTGCATTCTGGTATAAAGTCTAAATGCAAGCATGTTTTAACTTCTCTGTGAGTCAAAAATCTTTCCTAAAACACAATCTTCTAGGACACTGTAAGTCAGATGAAACAAAATACAGTTTTTTTACTAAAATACACAGAGGTGCAAAAATGCATATTTTGATATCAGAATTTTGCTTTGCTATGATGTATTTTATTACTTTCACCCTTTTCAGCACCTTGTAACTTCCACCTGCCCCAAATCAAAGGGCTGTTTTGAAACAGGGAAAATGGACAACTATTGTGCAATATTAATAACTACTGGCCTAATTTATGAGCGGTAATGAGCCTCTGCTATTGACCCTGAATTACTCATCCAAAGGCAAAGCAGTTAAAAGTAATGGGTATCTGCTTCAGCTCAGAGTAATGAGGACACTAAAAAAAGTATATAAACAGTCAAGTATGTGCCAGCTATGCAGACAAAGAGATCTGCTCTAATTGGATAGGCAGTACACCTGCAGCACAGGCCAAGTCAGAAAAAACACATCGTCCATCATGCTGGAGGAAAATTAATAGGTACGGGGACAGTGCATCCCACGAGTGATTACCCAGCTCCCTTTTGATGACTTACTTTCCCTCTGATCCATAGCTGTTCATGCTGTCCTCGATGGACTCGTGGCTGGCCTGACGGACGGTCCTGCTGGGCATTTCCACAGCCAGGCCAGTTTCTGTGCTCCTCTGGATGGCTCCTTTCAGTCTCCGACCATCACCATCTAGCAACACAAGAGGAGAAGAGGCAGTCAGCCTTTGTTCCCAGAGCCTCCTGCACTGACAGAGCCAAGGAGAAGCAAAGCAGGTCTTTTAGAAGACCAGCCTGGCATCTGTCTTGCAACATTTCCCTTACTCAGCCCTGCTTCATCAGCAGCTCCTGAGCCACCTCTGGAACACACTCTGCTCCACCATGCCAGGCCCAGCAGGTACTGAGAGCATGTACACCCTCCCTACCTACTCCAACAATTTGTACCAATTAATTATCCACTGAGCAGGCAGCCATACCAGCTGGCTACACCCAGAGCTGCCCAGTCAGGGAACACAGGCACAGCTGAGGTCTACAGCCTGATGACTCCAAACCTTTCCCAAATCCCATCTTGCTGCCTGTGTGGAACAGCACAAAGAGTGGCAGGTCCTGGTGGTCACTGTGAGCAGAGGGGAGGAAAAGGCCAGGCAGCATCAGAGGTGCTGTGAAAGCAGGAGCCCTCCCAGACTGGCCACAGGGGAATAGCTGAGCACAGCCAAAATGTTCCCTGGTGGCACCAGAAAGGCACCAGCAGTGGAATACTCTGGAGAGGGCTACTCGCCTTGGTAGACGCCCTCAGCCACAGCAAAGAGGGAATTAAGTAGGTTCTGGTTCCTCCTGGGTGCAGTCTTCAGAGGCTCAGCCCTCTGAAATTAACAGCTGCTATTTTCATCCTCCATCTCAAGCAGTCTGTTTCTCAGAACAAACCATGTTATGTAATGAATATGTAATGAATACCATTACTATTAATTGCTGTAGCTGGTGTTAGGAAGCTCCAGATTTCATCCCACATAGAGCACTCATCCTGAAACACATCTGCTACAAGTTTTCCGAACAAAGCAAAATTATCTAAATCCTCTAAAGATGCCCAGTCATTACCCTGGATTCAGGCAACAAACCTCTGATCCACAGAGCTCTCAGAAATCTTCCAGCTTTTCTGAGTACCACCTCCAGAGGAGAAATGACCCAGCTACTGAGTCTGGAGAACTCATGATCGCCAAATATTAAAGAAAACAAATCTTTCAAAGAATCGCAGGATGGGTAAGATTAGAAGGGACCACAGTGGGTCATCTGATCCATCCTCCCTGTTGAAACAGGGTCATCCTAGAGCACACTGCACAGCATTGCGTCAAGATGGTTCTGGAATATCTCCAGTGAGGGAGACTCCACCACTTTCTGGGCAACCTGTTCCAGTGCACCCACACAGTGAAGAAGTTCTTCCTCATATCCAGGTGGAACTTCTTGTGAATCACTTTCTGAACTACTTTGGAAATAGGAGGGTATCTGTAATAACCTGCCTAAAATACACTGTTATTTGTAGCAGGCTGTTTGACCTAAAATACTTTTCTTTAGATCTTGGTGTGAAGAGGAACTTCAGGGAAAAAAAAAAAAAANTTTAGATTTGTGGGGAAAGTATAATTTCGTAAAAAAAAAAAAAAAAAAAAAAAAAAAAGGTAAGATATCAGAAATGCTTCCTATCCCACTTCTCCAATTATATCTACATAGAAATACAAAGACAAAAATTCTCCTATAAATACAGCTGTAAAGTACCTTTTCCTCTACTATCATGAGGTTTCCAACTGGGTAAACGTGCTGGCCCCAGGGCTCTGTACCAGCTGCTGTCCCCACATGTGGTGCAGCCTGTGTACACTTGTCACTGTGAGCTAAGGGGATCGAATCTGCACGTTCTGGGTTAACATTAACTACAGTTTGTACTGTTTGTGTGCCTAGAGCAAGGCATGAAGCACATTGTATAAATCAGGAGGCTACACAAATGTAAAGCATATTTCTCATGTGCTTTCAAAATCCAAACCTTCAGGCAAGAATAACAATATGGGCATCAACAAAAGCGAAGCTTAGTGAAATGGCTGTGCCAATTCTCCCAACCAGTGCAGAGCAGCTCCCTTTGATGCACCCTCTTTGGCCTTGTGTAGCTCCCTGGAGCCTCTGATGGGGTTTGTAGGTTCCTCTGAAGGCAGAGCACACAGCCATGCCGGCACACTTGATGGTCCATTTCATTTGTCTGGCATCCACCTCCACAAACAATCTCTGAGTCATCCACACGCACCAGTGCCCATCTCTTCTTCACGTGTGCACTCAGAGCACTCATCCTCCTGCCCTTTGAGCCTCACAAGGCTGGCAGCCTGAGTCAAAGCATCAAATGACAAATGTAGGAAACAAATTTAAAATGCCCCATTGCCCAGCCAGGCAACATCAGTTTAAAAAAATCTCTTCTTTCCCCAATCTAATGAGATGTACCTGGAGACACTCAAAATTAAAGGACTGCTCATCCACAACTGGCAACAAACAGGAGGCTTGGGACAGAGCAAGGGTTTGTAGCAACACAAGGTGCTTGCTCTATTTTAACAATCATCTCCTGACTGAAAGCCAGGGAAATAAAGCAGAAGGGCCCAAAGGCAAGGAAAGGCAGCACTGTAGGAGCACCAGGGCACTGTACCAGAGATTTAGCTGGCACCAGGCAAGTCCAGCTGTAGAGCACCACATGCACAGCTTTCCACTGCTGAGTGGGTCATTTTCTAGTAGTCCAGATTGCTTTTGCAGATAGAAAAAAAAAAAAAAAAAAACTAAGGAGAAAATGACAAAACCTTAATCAAGAATCTCTGTAAAACAAGACAATGGGAATAAAGGACAAAAATCCTTTGTTCATCCCTCCTCTTCCAGAGAGAGATGCACAACAACTCCTGCATCTTACAAATGATCTCTCATTATTCTGGAGAAGGGTTTCTCCAACCTTTCTCCCCCTACAGTCTCTTTTAGTTTAAAGTTTCCTTTGAACAGAAGGGGAATAATTTGTTTTGCCATAAAGGCAAGCTCCCAAACTACAGCACCCAAAGGCATGACTGAAACAGGGTAAGAGATCACCATAAGCACCAGAGATACCATCAGAAAGGAGATATAGGCTCCTAAACTATCTACCTCCACCAGCTGGGAGAGGAGGACAGATCAGGGATAGCACACCTGGAAAGGAAATAAATTTGGATGACACTGCACTTCTCATCTGTGAGCCAAAAACATTTCACAAGCAACAGTCACCTACCATTAACCTCTGGTTAGTGTGGAGCAGGGCATAGGGACTGTGCCTCCTCCCCTTCCTGGTGTCTTTGAGCTTTGACACCTATGCCAATCAGAAGGTAAATTATATGCATCTATGTGGGTGTTGCCTGGCAAAATCATTTGTCTTAATTTGTCAGTGGTATCTGAAACAAGTAAGAGCAGTATCGACATTTTCTGCAGCGTCACCAGATTTATTCCCTGCACCTCTTCCAATTAAGCAGCAAACAACAGAGGTTAAGCAGTCAGTCAAGCCTGCAGCACAACACTAAGAGAGGATTTTACTTCGGGATGACCTTGGGAAGAAGAAATGTTTTGGTCAAATATCCAGGATGAAGACACACAGCACCTTGCTGACGCCAACAACCAGAAGGGCCCAGCAGTCACTCTGCCAAGTTCTCAGTGTTGACAGGTGCTTCGATTTTGCTCTGTTCAGCCAAACAATTTATGTTTGGCTAAAGAATATCTTCTAAAGCACTATCCACTCTGGGTTTGAAGATACTGAGAGATGAAGGATCTGTCATTTGCCTGCACAGTTTATTTTACTACCTGACATTTAGAGATGTGGCTTAAATATGCCTGGTTTCAGCTTTCACACATCAGGTTTTTTTAGTGCCCTGCTCCACCCCAAGAGCTGCTTTGTGTTCTCACTATAAAGACTTTTCTGCAGTGCAGATGAGTTATCTCTCAATCTTATTTTGACAAGTTAAACAGACTGAGATCTCTCTGTCTCATGCTCTGGCATTTTTTTCTCTCCTGGCCTTGAATCTTTATAACAACCTCCCCAGGTTTTAAACGCCCTTTTGAGAACAGAACTGGAAGCTGCATTTTAGTGCAGAAATGCATACAGAGGTAAAAATCAGCTTGTACTCTCATCTTCACTACTTCTGCTGGCATCTCCCAAGACCACAGTAAGCTCCTGGTCACATTACACCTTGCCTTACACAGGGAGGCTGTGCAGTCCCTTGCCTGTCCTGCTGGTACGACCTTGCAGAACATTATACTAAAAAATATATAAGAAAACGAATTTTATTTGAAGAGAAAGCAAGCAAAACCCCAGACAGCTTTATACAGCTCTCCCAACTTCAATACTATTTACTCTGTTTCTAATGTCCACATTGCCTGCAAATTAAGTGAGGTTTAAACTCATGCTTGCTTCAAATCAAATGAAAACACTGAGCACCACCAGGCCTTCAAGAGAGCCCTCCTGCCTTTGAGGCTTTTCCTTAACAACTGCTTTTTGATATGTGAAACAAGTTTTTATCATGATTTATCATGATCACCATTTATTATGATCACATTTTTAGGGTCATGTTGTTCTAGGACAAAACCCTACCATACTTATCACATTTACCCAGATATCTGTGTCTTCTAAAACTTGGAGAAAAAAAATTTCTCACAAGACCCATTTTCTCTACATTCTTCTTGATTGATATTAATTATACTCCATAATTTTGTTCATTATTAATTAAATCCAATTACCATGCTTCCCCTCATCTTTGAGTGATGTCAGACCAGCCAAACCAAAAGTTCCTTCCAGACAGCCCAGTAATGAATGAAGATGAGCAAGGTGACCGTGCAGATGCCCTGTGCAGAGCAGAGCACCTTTGGAGGGTTCCCTTAGCTAAACATTCAGCTGTCACCCACACAGAGAGGCAGCTCTTCCCAAGGATGGTGCCAGTCCTGTGGAAGATCTGCCACCAAGAACTGTATTTGCCTGAAATCATGAGGGTGGGAAAAGTAAGAGCGGTGCTGCTCCCTTTTCTCCCCCAAGGAAAGAGTAACCACTTCTCATGTCCTCTTCTACATCACCCCCATGCACAACTCTTCAAAGCTCTTCCTCTCTGCCACTGACAGGCCTCTCCATGCTCAGAGGCCAGCAAGTCTTGAAAAATCTATGTGAGTTCTGCCATAGCTCACCACAAGGTCACGATTATATAATTATTACTCCTACACAGAATTACGCTACAATAGATGTTTATTGATGGCATTTCTGAGAGACAGAGCATGCCTCTCTCAGTGTTATCCCTACACTGTCTCCTCTCTTGTCACTTCATTTTCCTCCACCCAGGTACTTGTTACCATCTTTCTCTTTTCCACTTTGTTTTCAATTTTCTCCTCCTTCACAGTTTGCTACCATCACAAAAAGAAACCATCATGATGCATGTGCTACAGACCCTCCTGTACTTTGGAATTAATTGGTATTGATTTAGCCCTGAGTTTAGGCATTGACTCAATTTCAACTCAATCAGCCTGGCTCCTAAATTACCCAACCACTTCCAAACACACAGCACAGTGGCACCCCAAGCACATGGGCACATAGCACCAACATAGGCCACCCAAGACATCAAAGGTCTGGCAAAACAGTGTGGGTAGCTTTCCCAAACTTCAGCTTGAGGTGTCAGGAGGAAAATCAGGAAGGGAAATCAGTTGAATACTTCCTTTCATTTGATTCTGTTGCAAAGCTCTGGAAAACATAACATTTTTTATTTTCCAAGAAAGTTAGTCCAAGCTTGAGTGAAGAGACTGCATCCCCACTGCTTTTCTTACCCAAGTGTAGCAGTATGGAACAATTCCCATCCAAACATGCTGCAGGGCATCAACCTGAGCAGATTCTGCTCTCTGGATTCACACCTGGGCTCTTTAGCTCATGAACTGCCTGCTTTGCTCCAAAATACAACCTGCACTTATGAAGCACAAGGAACTGACAACTCCAGCAAGGGAACACAGAAAAACCCATCTGGCAGAGTCAAGGAAGCCAGCAGAGCTCGTTGTAGATCATGCAGAAAGCAGAGACAGGACAGCACCCAAGTGCCTGCAGAGGAGATTTGCCCGGAGCCATCTCCTTTCAGTTCATGCTGAATCTGCCTGCTCTACCCTTGGCTCAAACACAGGCTCACAAGCCCTTTCATTTTCCACAGTCACCCAACTTCACTCTGGTTTTGACCCTAAGAGTTTTATCTAGCATTCTTCCCCACGAAGATCTGCCTCTGAGAAAAGATGAAGTAGGTCAGTTTGGTGCTGAAAACAAGGGAAAACATCAAGCATCTATCTGGATAATATCACCTGCTGAGGTGAGGAAGGTCTCCAAGACCAACAACTGGTCTTTGGCATGTCTGTGGGCAAAAAACAGCAGTGGGAGTCTCAGCTCAGCACCCTAGACTGCTAAAGCACTGACCATTTCACCTATCTGTTTTCTGGTACTCTGAGAAAAGAGTCAGCACATTAACTTCTCCACTTGAAACTTTGTCACTGCATTGTTGTTCCTGAAGTGTTTAAAAAAAAAAGATTCCTGTTCAGTCAGATGCTGACTCTCCATGACATGTACTAAGACTTGTGTTCCATGAATCAGTTCTGAGATGAATAAAAATTCCATTGTTCAGCTTCAAAGGAGAAAAAGAGAAGTCTTCCCACAGCCTTGCATGAATACCCAACACCTGTGACAGCCTGGCACACGCTGAGCTGTTGGCTGCCAGGGTGGGCAGCACAGCCCCTTTACAGGTGTGTATGTCTGTTCAGAGCAAGCCCTGATGCTCTCCTAAGGGGCTGCTTCTGCTGAGAAAAAAAAAATAAATACTGGATTGTCCCTTCAGAATGCAGTTTAACGAGATGAACTCAATCTCATCATGCCTGGCAAGCCCTGACATCCTGCCAAGCATTCCCTACATCAACATCCTAATGGAGTGTGAATTATGAGCACCTAAAGAGAGGCAGTTTGTACTGTGCTCCAGAACATGCCAGGCTATCATCACAGTCTGAGTAATCCACAGAATGACAGAAAATGGCTGGGGATAAGCAGGGGCACTAATCAGTCTGTATGCCTCGTTCCCCTCGTCCTAGTTTCAGACACCAACAAAATCACACCCTTTCTTTCCAAATTAAGCACAGAATCTTTACGGGATGGAAAAAAGTATTTCAACATGTTAATTCTTAATCTGTGGAGGTTAGGTACATTCACAGGGTTAGGAAAGTTCAATCAACTCTTCTTTTGAGAGCCAGAAAAATAGCGAAATTAGTAACTATTTGCATTGCTGTTACAGCTACCAACTCCAGCTGAATGCAGAGCAGGGCCAGGACACCCTGCCTTGCATAGGAAACCTCTGGAGAGGGCAATCCTCCAAATTCCCACTGCAGCACAGCCCCAATACACCCCCCACTGCTCCTGATCCACAAGGGTATTTTAGCACAGAAAAGCTTTCTGTCATCCTGGTGCTCAGACTGGCCTGTCCCCACCCAGACCACCAGGCAGTGCTGACACCCGTGCCCAGAGGTGTGGATAACAAACCAACTCCCCCTGAACTCAGAGGTTTCTGTTCTTCCCCCTTACCATCAGGAGAGGATCAAAAATCATTCACAGGGTTATTTTCCTGAACAGCCTCTGAGGCTGCCTTCCCTGGTTTTCCCACAACCCAGCCCAAACCCCAACTCCTCAGACACTTAAAGCAGCATTTTCCCCTCCATGGTGGTCTAAGCTGCAGTTTGGTTTAAATCCAGCTGTGACTGTATTTAAGCAAGTCTCCACCCCAGTAGATGTTATCACCTCTTGCAGCTTGGCTTGGGGCATGGGTAGAGCATCAATTTTTCTTCTTTTCTTCATGAGCTCCATTTTCATATTTTAAACAGTTTTTCTCCTCCTTTTGAGGTTAAAATCAAATAGTTTCATGGTGCTATTTTTCATTTTGACCTTTCTGATAATTCACCTATAGAAAAAAAATTAGTGGCCAAAATTTTCATTTAAAACTGTCTAAAGAAAAAATTCTGCAACAAACATGTAGCCAGGAAAATCACTTGGAGATTTTTTCCTTCCCTGTCATAACAAAGAAAGCCAACAGTCAAAAAGGTAAACACGCATGTTCCACTGTCAATGACTTTCAAACGGAGTTTTTGACTACCATAAAAAATTGTTTAGCTTTTCACTATAAAGAAGTTGCAGTACCATAACACTAACAAAAATGTCTGGTTCTTTCAGAGTATTTCATGGGAACTACTTTGCAGCTAGACTCAGCTCTTCAGAATTCTTTCCATGTCCCTATTTTGTTTGCAGCAGCAGGATCTAAATAGCTTCATCTGATGGCTGCTTTTGCATTTTTATTTTTATAAGAAAATGGAACACACTGCCCCCTTCTCTTCCCCCAATCTGCCAGGCTTTACAGTAGAGTCTGATTAAATGAGATGTCCATAGCCATCCAGAAAATTCACTGCTATAACATTTCTGCGGCAACCTAGCAATGAAACCTGAACAGTGCCCTGTCTGTAGCCCAGGTCTCCTGGGACAGACAAGCACGGAACTGCTGATGCTGCTCCACATCCCAAGCCCTTCTTCATCTGCTGCTTTTGTGCTTGGGCAAGGGGTGAGGACTTAAAAATATAATCTTACTATGATATTTATAGTGCAATAAACCACAGATATACACACACACATTCTCACTGCATGGCAATTAGAGGATTCAATCTCTCCACTCCTTGGGTTTTAAGCCTCACCAAGAGTTAAACTCCCCTCTGACATCAGCTCACCTGGGAAACCCAGGGGGTTTGCAGTCCAAGTATGTACCAAGTCAAGGAAAGTTTAGCTTACAGGCTCAGAGAATATTACATTTGGCACAGGCAATTAATTTAACTGATTTATTTAAACTACTACACTGTAATATTTACTCCCTAGAAAGCTGAGGGAAGTGTCATACATAGAATAAAGAACCAGTAGTGCTCTGCATGTTCTCAGTTCCAAACTCTTAGAACTTTGCCAGCTATTAAAACATGGGTATCAGGAAAACATCAAAGTAGAAAGATGAGTGGCTGGTTGGTGTGCCAGCACCATCCCAGGGCTTTCTTCGTGTTAATTCACAAGGAGAATTAGAGGTTGAACCAATTTGTGTCCCCCTGGCTGGAAGTCCTCCAGCTAACCAATATAAGTTGTGAAGGCCAGGTAAGGCTCTCTACTTAATTACAAGAGAGTTGAACCAGAGCACCTGAATGTCCTAATTCTGCCATCCATCCCACACTATTAATAACTGAGGATGTTACTTAAGTCCGGGTTCTGAAATATGAATGAGCCTGAGCTGTAGAAAACCTCTTTATTTAGAAAAGGATCACAAAAATGAGGTGAATTCACAAAAATAAAGCTACTAGAAAGAGCCATTGTAGAGAAGGATGGCACGAGATGAAAGAGCTGCCCTGCCTACACTTCATTAAGCCAAGAAACTTTCCATGAAGCTGCTGAGCCCTTCTAGCTCTTCACTTGGTAACTTTTGGGAAGTAAGCAGGGGCAAAATAACTTCAGCAGCCTGTTTGCAAGCTGTGCTTTCCTGCTACAGAAGAGAACTGAGGTCATGAGCTTCCTAAAGCACCAAAACCTCCCTAGAGGTGCTGACAAACCTTCCGCTCAGTTTCAGTGGTCTGCTTTCATCTACAAGGTGAATTTTAAACTGAGATTAGCTATCAGGCTTTTCTCCCAGAGGCACTAGTTTATGTCTCTTTCTCTACCCAGAGCTATCTTTTCCAGCATTTTTAGAGTCTGCACATCTTGGACTTCTCCCCCAAATTTGGCTGAAACTAGAAAGTATCTGCTATATAGTAATGATGGGAAGAGAGTCAAGACAGCAGCTTAAGCACTGAAGGATATTTTCCTCCCTCAAAATCACAGCTACTATACAGCAGGTAAATTTTTGTTTTGGTACAGACAAAATTCTGAGGAAAGAGTTGACAAGGCTGTATTTATAATGAGATTTATTCCCTTTTTTTCTGTCCTATTGATGCTCTTTTAGGAGCAAGCAGCTTTGTTGAGACCATGTGTGTATGAGCAAAGAGAGCAACAGTCTTGGCACAATGAATGAGTCATGCAATCTTTTGTTCACTTGGTATAAATACAATTAAAAACACAGCCCCATTTCCTTAACAGGCTCAAAGCCACAGAACCCTGGAGTCATTCATAAACTAGAATCCTGGTGCAGAACTGCGTTTAGAACACATTTGATTTGTGTTTAGCTTGGGTTATAATTACTTCATCATATTTTCCTTAAGGAAATGAATGATCAAATTCACAAGGAGTTGACTTTAATTATACACACTGCTTAATAACTTATGTCCATTTGGAAGCAATTATTTGATCCACTGTGGAAGCAGAGAGGGGGAGCTGATGATCTGGTTTCCAGAGAACTTAAACAATTTCAGGCATTGAGCTCCTAATTCCAGACAATCTCACCAGATGTTACAATTACCTGTGTCAGGCTTCACCAAAGATGCTTTCATAGAATACCTGCAGCCAGAGGAAACAAGCCAGTATGTTCTTCCCCTCTAATTCTACATACTGCTTTGACTCACATGGAGACATCCTGTGACAGGACCACAGCTATGGAGCAACTGTTGTGCCTGGCAAGTACCACAGCCCACCACAGGTGAACTAAAGGAAACCTTTCCGTCCCAAATGGTACCAAGAACTGTACAAAACCCTATGTTATTAGCACGCCTGTGGAACTGAAGGGAGAGCTCAAAGAGTGACTGCATTTCCCAAAAGGCTGCAACTGGATCCACTGCACCCGCACTCCCTCTCTCACATAGATCCCCTTCCAGGATCAAGGTTCTGGATCAAGTGCTGGGTTCTGCTTGGGTGGAGAAAGGAGAGCACTCTGCCCTTCATGATTGCAGTAATTTCACAGCAGATATCTCATGACAGCTGGAAGGGAAGGTCAGGCTTCAATGCCCAGAAGCAGGACAGGAGCAATAGCTCCTTACAATGCTAAGTCATTCACAGTGACTAAGAAATCAAAGTGAATTTCTATCACTGCAAACAGCCTTGCCAATCATACATCATAAAGATCTCCAACTGGGGACAAGTCAGGCCGTTACACATGGAAAACATAATCCAATACCAAAAACAGAGGTGCTGGAATTTAACTAGCAGACACCTAAGAAAAAACATTCAAGCAAAATTTTCACAGCCCAAACCCTGAAGAGACACATGCAAGCTCTCATCCGAGTGACACACTCTCCCACAGACGAACATGGCAGACACATAACTGCCTCCTACATCTGCTTGCTGCATGCACAAAAGCAGCACTCAGATAGAAAAACATCCCAGATTATTTGAAATCCTTTGGGAAATTCAGTTCACCGTTTGTCTATGCAGAGGATTGAGCTTTCAATAGAGGAGAAAAAGCCCTCTGGCCAGAGCTGTAAAATAAACATAACGTGTTCATCTCTGCTATACTGCAGGATGTGGGAAACCAACCAAAATATCATGCCTGGCTGCAGATTACTGAGGATGGAAGCAAAAAATCATCAGATTAATACAGATTAGTTAATACAGGAGATTCATACACTTTAGGAACAGTATCAAAATCTTGTTTTATCAATTATCAGCAACTAGATGCAGTAAGAATCGGTCCTTTGTGAAGAAGAGGCACACCAGTGTTCAATATTGTATTGAACAGAATTTGAATTAATCACTCACGGTGAACAACAGCCACACACCAGCACAGCATCCTGAGAAGCAATGTCTGCTTGCAGCATGGCTACCCCATGGCACATACCTAGCAGGAAGTTCACCAAAATCCCATTATCAAATACTTCTGAACGAATTTTGTAGAAGGAGGAAGAAGGAACAAAATGCTTTAGAGCTCCCTGCTAATCTCTCTCTACTACAAGAGCAGCAAAGAGAACAGATGAAGAACCAATTGTAACACAGCCAGCATCAGCCTTGCAGGCAACACTGACAGTTCAGCGAGATCAAACATGCATTAAAGGGCAGTGTGTGAGTGAAAAAGGAGTTTTAATGTAATCACAAAAAAAAGTTTGATGGGAATCTCTTTATAAAATGTGCAGGCAATGACTGCCCAACAGTAATGGAAGAAGGTCAGGAGAGGACACTATACTTACGAAGCACCTGCATCACTCTCACTTCCTGCCTTCTGATACCTGCAGGTAACTTTCATGTTTCTGTTCTCAGATTTAACAACTGGGCTGACATAAGGAAGCCTTGGGATTTCTCAAGATGTTACTGGCAAGGTCAGAGAAGTACAATCCCCCCCCCATCACTGCCTGTGCTCCGAGCACTCTGTTTCATTCCACTGTACAGTAACTGTGCCAGCGACCTGTGCCAGCCACCCACCCCAGCAGGCTCCACCCTTCACACCCATTTCAACAGGGAAACAAACAGAAGGAGGTAGGACACACAATTTTGAAACTGAATTTGAAGGTGAGACCTTCAGTCCAAACCCATTCACAGTCTCTGATCACAAGTTACAATTACAAATCGAGCTCAGGAGTGAAATAACATCCTTTCCTCCTCCTCCTGCCTGCAGAGACAGGAGTTCAGGGCTCTGTTTCCTTGGCAACAAAAAAGAGCATCACAACAGCCTCCTCGCTAGCAAATGACATACGAAAACGTGTCATTTTTTTCTCTCCAGTGTCTTTTATCACCAGGGAGTAAGTCTGAACTCAGAACTCTCCACTCAGCAAGAATGGAAATAGATATCCATTACTGCTATTTAAAATGCAGTGTCTTTAGAGCCTTTAAGCCTGTCCAGAGGTAGGTAGCAAGTAAGGGATTTTCATTTATTAAGTGAAAAAAGAAAAAAAAACTTAATCCTGCTGAAGTTCACCTTTTAAGACAAATTATAGAACTTGAAAAGAGTTTGGGGGAAAAATGCAGCTCATAAATTTATGAGCTGCATTTTAGATTCTGTTAATATTCACTTTTGAAAAGCATTAGAAATGAAGATTACAAATTTAATAATGCAACACATGGGAGGAATTATCCTCCTCCCCATATAAAAAGGCAATTTGCTCTTGCCTATAAATTGACTTTCTATTACTGTCATTAAACCAGCATAATGTGCTATAATTAGGGTCTGCCCAGCCACAGCTCTGTGGCAACCCACAGCCAGGAACTCATCATGCCAACTTTAGCAGACATCCTCATGAGGCAATAAGGGCAGCAGCACTTCTGGGTATCTCCTCACTACAGGACTTTGAGGTGGACATTTATGAGGGGTCAAAAAGAAATTGGATTAAATCAATGAGAAAAAATACAAGAGTAGAGAAAGTCCCTAAGCCACAAGTCAGTAGAAACTGGGCCAGCATCCTGAAGAAGCATCTTAAGAAACCTTGCCATCTTCCTGACTTTCCCCAGATACCTTGAGAGACACAAAAATCTCTTACTCCTTTTCCCTTTTGCCACAATAGAGAAGTGAGATCACAGTACTCAGATTGCAGTAGTTTCCCACCCCTTTCCTAAGCTGCTTCCAGGCTCTCTTCCTCTATAGTTTGTGCAAACTGGGTGCCCTGCATGGTCTGTGCAAGCCCTGTCCCACTTGTATAGTATCTGCTGCTCCCCTCTCACTCAACATGCTCATGTCTAACTCCACATGTGTCTGGATCATCAGGGATGATTTTGCAACGCCCACATGAGAACCTACCAAGCAGCAAAAGCACTGAAATCTGTATTCAGTGGTTTCCTCTAACAGGCAACTACATTTAAACAGCTCAACTGAAAGAGCATTAAAATTGTGCTGGCAGATATTTACTGTCCCATTTTCCACAGCTCTTTCCCCATCTTTAAGTTACTGATGGGCTGTGACATATTGAAATAACAGAAATCTCAGTAACAGAAACCTCTTTGCCACTTCTCACCATTCTTCCCTTTCACGAGCCATGTACCTAAACAGCTATATGTTAATTCTGTCACCTACCTTTTTTTTGTAACCATTTTCACTCATACTTCGTACAGCAGGCAGCTGTAAGACTTGCTCACATTTCACTTACTTCTGGAACAAATCTGAGCAACTAGAATCGAGGGAGGGAGTTGACAGCATCTGCTGATGGTTCTTGCCCTTCCTCTGCTCATGAATTGTCCTGAGTTTTAAAAGAAAAGCACATGGTACTTGTTCAAGATTACCAAAGTATCACAGCTCAGTGCAACCCCCAGCAGGTACTCTGTGCCTGAGGAAGCAGGTTGGCAGGCCAGACCAGCACTGGACCTCCAAGCACCACTGGCCAGCTTTGACAGGACATGTCCTTTGCTCCATGACAAGTCAGGTCTTAAGATTGCTGGACGACAGTCAGCCGACTCAAAAACTTCTCAGTTACCCAAATGTTCATTCAAAGGAGCTTAATGGTTTGGAATGAACATGAAGGGGACTTGTGATAATCAAAGCAAACCCATTTGCAGGTCTGACACATGCACAGAAAGCACTTTGCAGTCTCCACCAAAGCCTGGTTTAGTCTCCCGGCTGAAGCAATTTTTAGGTCAGAACAAGTCTGGATGTTTGGAGTCTGTGCTTTGTCCTTGGCCTGTTTTGGAGAAAGTGTAACATTTTGCTTCTGCTCCACCTGCACATTTTCAGAGAAAGCACAAGGCCACACTTGATTTGAAGTCACTACTGGATTCTATTCCTCTGGGTCCATGAATGACTAGTACATCTTCCTTCCATCACATAAACCATATTCCTGATTGAATTGGCCACCTGTTGTAACCATTCTCCTCAGAAATTTCCCTTTATGAAGCATGACTCGGCCCTTCTGAACATTACACAGTATTTGTCTTTCCCTTGTGTTTTCTGCTAGAGATACGTGACTTTTCCCCGTATTTTACTGTCATATGGAAAAGCTTTCCCTCTCAATAGTCACAGCTGCTTAATGAATTCAAAGTGTGACATTTTGTTTTCCACGGTGAGGTGTGTGAGAAGTGTAAACCATGGCTGAGAAATGAACTAGAAAACACAGAGGGCACTGAGCCTTTCCCACCAGCCAGACACAGCGCTCTCAACAGCACCCACTGCACGACTCAGCTTTATTAATTTACTCAATTAATTGACAGACTTCACTAAACAAATCAAAATGTCAACTTCAAGAAGAATATACAAGCTTCTATATATAATACAGTTTCACAAGCCCCAAAGAGATCCTCCTGTGCTTGATACTCGATGTGCTATCCCACCTGGACACTTGGATGCTTTGCTCAAACAGTTCCAGGATCCAAGGGGATTCAAAGCCTCGAAAGACTTTCCAGAGCACTGCACAAACTTCTCTGATGTCGCCCACACGGGAGGCCACAAATTGGCACCAGTAGTTGTCAAAATTTTGTTTTGATCTTCTAGCAAACAAATCCACCCTCTGAAATGTTTGCAGGATGCTGAGATAAAAAGCAGCAATGAGTAAAACCCAAAGAAGTTTGAAGGGTTTATTTTTACCAAGTAATCAATACCTTCTGGCAGTCTTCCTCCAGCTCTAATACCAGTGAGGACAGTGACCCTTGGCAGGTTTTGTACACTGCTCTACAAATATTACCTAATTAGCCATCACAATCCACTCCTAGAAAAAAGAAAGCATGATCTGAAGTTCTTCTACAACAAGAGAGAGAGAATGAGTGTTGGGAAGGGATACTGATAACAAGGTTATAGTTTGGGAGTTCCAGCTCTTGCACATCCAGTCTAACCAAGCTGCTCCTCAGGGGCCAGCTCCAGGGAAATGGTGTGTTTTTCACACAATCTGTGCTTAGCACAAAGCTTGGTTTCACCTAGCTGTGAGAAAGCACTAGGACAGTACCCGAGCCAACTCATTAATAAATCAAATGACAATAAAGCAGTTGGAAGGAGATGAATTATTGAAATCAAAGCAAACTTAGTGCTCAGAGACAAAGCTAAACTCTGTAAACTGGGAGTTACTGAACATGGAGCCTGATTTTCCCCAGAACAGCTTTACTGAAACACTGCAAAGTGCCAGTCCAGTCCACCTACACCACAGTTCACAAGAGGATTCACCATTCAGTGGGGTGGTGATATCTTGATGCTGATCATCAATATTAAAGATGGAAGAGGAATTTCAGGTCATCAAGTCAACCACTACAGCATCTCAAGGGATGCTCACCAAAACCAAGTCTAAGAAACAGGTCTAAATCCAGAGTCAGCATATGTGTCAATATAAATCTAGGTCTGGATTCTTTTGAACAGTATTTTTCTATTACTTTGGGGCAGCCATTACAGAGTCACAATATTTAGTCAACCTTTTACTTCAAGTCATTAATCATGCACCATTTAACTACTGGTTTGTCATTTAGTCTCTTAATCCTTTTCAATTCCTTCTGCTTACTTTCACATCTTTTTTCAATCCCATTCTATGTGTCTTCCTAATTACACTCCTTAACTGTCATAGGCTGTTTCAACAGACATGTTGAGCCAGACGTGGTTTGATCACTTGCTGTGTTACGTGCCCAATGAATCGTTTGCTATTGAGATATTTAAAATATAAACAGCGTTACTGGAAGACGATCAATTGTACTTAATTATCTGGACAGCCGCCTGTAACTCTAGGGAGGAAGGGCAAATGACCATTTAGCAATATACTCAAAACCAAGATTTCCAGCCTTGTAAAAAAGAACAATGAAAAAGAGAAAAAAATGCCTAGGGTTTCCATCTTGTCAAATATGGACTTTTGCTTCCTGGGCAGACAGTACTGTTTTCAAAGGACTGCTATTTTCAATTCTTCTGTGTCCTGAGCCAACCTTTCCTACCAGTCTCAGAAAACTCCATCTCCAGGAAGTCTGCACATGACAGCCCGAGAGCCACAGGCCATCAGAAGTAAGGTCACATCCAAATGAGAGATGCCAAAACCTGGTGACAGATGAATGAGACACAGCAGACATCACCTAAAAACCTCAAGATAAGAGAATTATTCATGGACAAAAGGAAGAGAAGAGGTGCTGTGATATATATGGGAAAGATGGAACTGAGGGAAGTAGGTGACCAACCGTGATGGAACAACTGTCAGAAATACCCAGAGCTCTGAAATGTCAGCCCAGCTTTAGATGTCCACACCTTCACTTCCAGTGACAAGCCTGACTACACAACTTGACACCAAGCAAATGTCACCCTGAACACCTCCTCCCCTGAAGCTCAGTCTTCATTTCACTTCTACAACCATGTCCTGACCTGTCATGCTGGGGATGCAGACCTTAAAACCACATGTATGCAATGAAGAGACAAGTTTACAAAGAGCCTGGAGGAGTAACCAACTCATTCAGCCCAGAGGAGAGCTAACAGAGGCTGGAGAGGACCATTATATGCCATCATTGTTAGCTACCAATTCAGTATCTTCAAGGATAAGAAGAATTGAACACTCCCTTCTCTTCCACGTCCATCTCCTCAGACATGGCTATCAGCCCACACCAAGGAAAGCATGTAAGGCTCAGAGGGGAGCAGAACTCCCTGCACTTGGTACCCCTTGAAGAGTTCTGTCTAGGCATGGTTTGCCACACCCATTGAAGCCAAAATGTGCAGCTAAAACAGGTGAAGGAACAAATACCTTCCGAGACATCATCAGCACTATGAAGGAAGGTTGTGCAGCTTCCACGTGCCAACAAAAATGCCGTGCACACCATAATCCCCAAATACACTCACATCATGCAACCCCATTAGATCAGCAGCTCCTAATTAATTTAGAGTGTGGATCAGTCCTCAAACACCTTTTGCTATCACTAAGACCTACTGAAAGTGATGAAGAGGAATCATTATGCATAACACCCTCAAGAACTTACTGTAAACACATTTGGCAGCACAGGGAGGTTCCTTTACGGCATAATCCATTTTTATATACACCTAATATTTTCAGGTTTTCAACTGATTGTCAAGAGTGTTTGTAGAGGCTGTTAATGAATCTCACTGCTAAAAGCAGTTACAATTCTGTAGCTATTAATACAACGTGACATCAGTTATATCAGCTTCTGAGTGAATCACAGTTTGCAATCTTGTAGGTGTTCGATAGCTGTTGTCACATTGAAATAGAACATTGTTAAATATACTCCAAGTCTGTCCTAGTTCCACAGCTCTTTTCCCCCTTTCTGCACTGCAACCTTAGTGGACTGAACACCTGCAGGTCTGAAGAACTAAACAGAGGAATGTCAAGAGGAAAATCAGATTGACTGTTAGACCACTCAGATCAGCAGGTTTTAAAATGTTCACTTTTGACTGCAATTTCCCGTCAAATCTGATGACTATAAGAGGTTAAAAGAACAGGTCACCAAATCTTTTATGATGTCTAAACCCTTCAAGATGTACTTTTATCAAGATGTCAAGCTTTTTTTTTTCCTCCTTGTAAACTGAAATAAAAGGCTGATAATCTTTCCTGACATAGCAGTTTAGTATTAAAGCTGGTAAAATCCAGTTTTCAAACCATTAACTGAGTATCCGATGCCAAATGCTGCTTTAATCTGCATAACGGAAATTCACAGAACACTCCTGTCTCCGTCAGCTTGTATATAAAAGCACATTCTTAACAAAACTGCATAAGCCTATGAAGTTATTAATATTTTGCTCAGTTAAACATTTTCAGACCATCATGTTGTCCCTGCTTCAGATTCAAGCCTCTCACCAACATTTTTCATGCAGGTAGTACCTTGTATGGGTAATCTTTGGAAACTCAGCCTTAGAGCTCCACAGCAAAGATATTTTTGAAAATATACAGCTTTCTAGATTCCAGGAAATGAAACAAAATTATGGCCTGAAATAAGATTTCCTGATTTTTACAGTCACTCTGTCCAACAAGCTTGCTGCCTTTCTGCAGCAGACAGCTGCAGTGAACAGGCTGTGAAAACAGTCGAACTCACCAAATGGGCTGTAGATAATTTGCCTGGTATTATTCCTAGAGCAACAAACCAGATTTTGCCTCAACCAACTCTGCAATATTTCATAGAGCGTTTTAGTAGGTAAGCCAGGCAGTACTGAGACAGAAATAGAAAAATATTGAAATAGGGCCCACACGATGCCAGGTTTAGAGGCACTTGGCTTGGACTGGGTCTTGGGAAAAACTGAGTTTAGGACATAGCAGCATCTCCTGTGCAGGAGCAGTAAAAGCGTTTCTGCAGAGACTGAGCAGCCAGGTCACAAGAACAGACCTACTCCTGTTACTAGGCAGATGCCAGGAATTCAGTGGAAACAGATGAAAAACAAGTTTCTAGAATGATTAACTTGGGACTCTGGCACGACTCAAAGCAGAGGACTGGGCAAGATGGGAGAGCTGAGAATTACTGTTGTGAAACAGTTCAAAAGTGGGTCCAGATAAACAGATATGATTGAAAAATCAAGTTCTACTCCTTCCCCTAGCCTCAAGAGATACTTTCTCAAACCTCATGTTTACCCTCTCAGACCCTTTAGGCCAGATGTGAAGATTACAAGCTCTGGATTTTATCATATATGATTCATTTATGCTGTAGCACCACTGTGTGAAAAACAGCTTTGTTGTGTACCCACATACCTTGAATTGCATATCCACAGCCTGTACACACTGGATAGGCAGATCCTTAGTTAAACATCTCTTTGCCCTTGCCATCTGCAGAATCTTCACACGCACAATAACTAATCCCAGATCTCTCTGCTGCTCTAACAGAATACCAAGCAGAAGTGAGAAACGTGCACTGGTGGAAGGTCCACAGGCTGCCATACAGGAAACATCTCCACCTTTGTTACTTCTTGCCAAGGCTCTAGCTTATATTGAGAACAGATTTCCCTAGGTCAAGGGAAAAGAGCCAATAAACATGTGTGAAAAAAACCCAAGATACTAATTTTGGAATACCTTACCTGGCGGAAATACAGAAATATAGGAAGATGAGGGGAAAATAAACCTTGAGTAATACTGAAAATCCTGGCAGGACACAGAGGAAGCAGTTAAAACTGAAATATTTTTAGGCAGGCCCAAAACATTGATCAAGACATGATGAAACCTCCAGGTAGCCATGAAGGAAACTCCACCCAAAGGTGTGAGGCAGCTGTTGAAAACCAGCCCCACAGCCAGCCATGCCCAGGGCAGCTGATGGCTCCTGCTAAGGAAGGAGAGGAGGGAGCAGACCACTGCAGGCTGCAGATGGACATCAGCAACAGGCTTCTCTGGGCTGAAAGGACTGGTCCCAAAACAATACCAGAGTGCCTTTCCAAACTGAGTGATCTCAGAGCTTCCTGATAGGAGTGATAGAGGATCAGGATACCTCTGAGGCCAGGTACAGCTACTGCAGCGACCACCTGATGGAGAGAAAGCTGCACTTCTCCATCAGTGCAGCAGAACACAAACCCAGGTGCATTTGAGCCCAATCATGATCCATGACAGTGTTGCTATGCTAAAAGAAGGAATCATTGCTTTACTTAAGACACCCAAAAAGCCCAGTGAGAGCATCTCTTCCACCCTCAGCCCCATAACTGAAGAAATCCATATGATCCCATACCACAGCACTCCTCAAGGCCCCAGATGGAGGAGGAAAGTACATCGGCGACAGCATGCGCTGACAGCGCAGTACGAGAATGGGTGTCATGGGATGCTAACGTTGCTATGGCAATGTCCTCATAGCACGTAACATTTTGACACTGTCTGTTTTGTGAGCAGCAGCACCGATGTGGCAGCCTGCAAAGCCAGGAGGAAACGGCTGTTCGAGTTTCGCCACGCTTGTTACTGCAGCCGGCAGCCAATTCAAACTGTCTGGGCATTGGAGTTTGACCAATCTGGCAGCTCCGCTTCCTAAAGTGCACGAGGAAGCTTTTAACAGAAACTGTTCCATAAATCACCCTGATTTAACAGGCATGGGCTGCCAGGCTGAGCGCTGACCTGCACGCCCACTTTGGGCACTGCCTGCCCTGCTTTCCACGCCAGTGCTTCCAATGTTCCCCCATTCACTTCCCTGAACTGCAGAATCCCAGGAAGGGTCAGCTCCTCTGCTCCAGCTGGCTTTGCACAACCAGGGCAGCAGCCTCATCCCCACTCTTACAGAGCTGTGAGGTGATTTTCTGAACTGCCAAAAGCAGACACAGCCCCAAATTGCATCCACTTTCAACAAATACCAGAGACCAAAACTCACGAAAAAGCCCAACTTGGCACGTTTAATATTTAAAACAAGCATTGACTCTTGTAGAAACTATGCTCACAGCAGAATGCTTGTTCTTATCTCAAGGTACATCAGATAATGTACCTTTCCTCTTTACTTACATTAAAACAAAAATCCCGTATCTGGAGGGGATGTACTGTGGACTATGTGCTCCATAAAGGCAGATGTGTGGGGATCAACCCACATAAAAATGCCTGGGGTTTTGGCAAACATACCAAATTCACCATTGAAATGCAACAGTGGGTTGTGAACAGCAGTTCCTGCAATTCCTTCTGCTTTGGGGGGATCTGGGGGAAAGCAGAATACTGACAAGCTTCAGAAGTAGACTGCAGCACTGTCTACCCTTACTGTGAATTGAATTTGAACAGCTATAAAGGTGGAAGGGCTCTGCAGAAGTGGTGCAGAGCAGTTGCTATAATCCCACAGGCTACTGGTGAGGTCTCATGGCAGGAGGCAGCAGGGCTTCAGCCAGAGGGAGAGCAGCACAACCTGAATGTAAGGAACAGGGAAAGTTACTGGGTCTGAGTTATCATGATACGTTCAGGAATTAATCAACTACAGCAGCTGCAAATCCAACAGGCATTAGAAAGGAAAAGCTATCTCTTTTTTTTTTCTTCTGACAATCTGATTAAAACACAAA
This sequence comes from Toxostoma redivivum, assembly GCA_013397375.1. Classification (NCBI taxonomy): domain Eukaryota; kingdom Metazoa; phylum Chordata; class Aves; order Passeriformes; family Mimidae; genus Toxostoma; species Toxostoma redivivum. The sequence continues at coordinate 44,731 of VXBI01008186.1, read as the reverse complement.
TATGGACATAAAGCAGCCACCTTAAAATCTTGAGTGAAGGTTTCCTAACTTTCACTGGAGTTGTGATGACATGCATAAAATACAAGAAAAGAAAGGTAAATAGTAAAAATAAAATAAAAAAAAACAAAAACACCCAACAACCCACCCACACAATCCTCCCAGGATGCTGAGAAGTGCTAAACAAGGAGCTGGATTTACAACAGGGAAAAAAAAATCTTAATCTTCTTAGACATCTTGGCTGCAACACAATTAACATGTTTTCCATCCACGTGGCAGGATACATCCCCTGCTAACTGTAAATATGCATACTGCTGGTGGGCAGCTGGCAAAAATCCCACAGCACTGGGAAACTGTCACCACTGGGAAACTTGTCACCACTGGGAAATGTCAGCCTCATCCATATTACCCAGGGAACTGAGTGAGGGGCAGCCTGTCCCCACACTCCTGTCCCTTGGTGACACTGCTGCTTCCTTGCTAAGGTGGGTCCTTCTGCAAGTCTGAGCTGCTGCTCCTCAGAGGATGGCGAGCTCCAGAGAGGGACACAGCCATGTGCTCCTTGGGCAGAAAGACTACAACCTCTTAAATCAGATGCCACCAATGTGAAGCACAATAAGAACCATTATTAATCTCATTCCAGCTGTTAACTGTGAATGACACCTTGACCTGAGCATGAGAGAATGAAGCAATGAGAAAGTGCCTGACAAAACAGGCCACTCTGGATGCACTGAAAGCAAAGGTTTTCAAGGATGCTGCACTTTGCCTATGGATCCTCAGGTAAAGAGCATCTCCTCCATCTCCCAAAGTCATCCACAAACATTGCAGTATTCCTGGAGCCCAGGGGATAAAGCATCTTATCACAGACATTTACTCCACCTCCCAATCCCACAAAAATAAGCACAGGTCTCACTAAACAACAGACCATTCAGACCAATACTCATGGGATAAAATAGCTCAACCCTCCAAATCAACACTAGGAAAATCACTAAAGGCATACATAAAAACCAGCAATTTCAGAGCACTGAAAAAAGTAACATACAAATGCCAGAAAAGGAATGAGTAGCCAACAGCACTCATGCTGGGAATGATCTGGAAAACAGCATGGATCATACCCTGAATGTTAGCCAGCAGCAAGAGTATGTATTTACAGGAATACTGCATATAAAGTGTGGGAAACAGATACTCCTCACTGCAAGGGACCACACAGCAACCAGGGCACTGTCCACACTGCTCCTCCTGCACAATCCCAAGTCCAGCAGGAAGGCCAACAGGACACTTGGAAAACTGCTTTATGCAAAAACAACAACAACAAAACAAACAAACAAAAACAACGACAACAACAAAAAACCAACAAAACAAAAACAAAACCATCCATCAGGTTTCTTTGCTCTAAACAGCAAAAGGAGGGAGAAGGATGCCAGGCAGCAATGGCTGTCATTATGGTCATTTCCTGGCTCGGAATTATCAGCACAAGAAAGAACAGTTCTGTGATGTGAAGAGTTGCTTTGAAGAGAGCAGCAATCAATTGCTTCCCATGTTGATGGGAGCAATGCAATAGCAATCCACTATTTCCATTCAGATTTAAGCTAAATTTTAGAGTGAACTATCCTTCTGATTAGGAATAGATTAGTTACTTGGGGAAGAGGTACAAGTGATCCCTCTACCTCCAGACTTGCAAGAAGAAGGACACAGACAATAGCTTAAGTTCCTCTTAGTCATAAAACAGTTTTGAGAAAAATGTGTTATTTACCTCTGTACACAGTGTACTCTCCAAATTGTTGAGCACTCAAGCATTTTAGACTGGTTTCTGCAAGGCTGTATGAGTGCTTTGTGTTTTGGACAAAGCTGATATAACACCCTGATGGTATGAAGGTGGAACTGGTATTATCCATCTCAGTGATTTAACTATGGCTGGATTTGACTAAAAGGTAGGGCTACAGAGCTTGCTGCACCCCTCTGTGGTGAGGCTGTATCAGGCCTACTCAGCCTTTACAAGTGTGCTGTTCTGCAAAAGCAAAGCCAAAGATATAACCTAAATGCAGATTTCAAGGCAAGCATGGTTTGATGGAAAGCAGAGAATGCCTAATTTGTGTGTCATCAGCAGATGACTTAAGCAATGGCACAACTGCTGGATCATTGTGTTGCAGAACCCCAGTCATGACACGTGTTGCCATACAGTACAGCATCCTCCCAGAAAATAAAACCAAACACCAAGAGAACATCATTTGGATAGATGGGATATTCAAAATTTGTTGAACACTTCCACAGAGGAGCAGAAATCCTTATTCAAATATGCTAATGGTGCTTCTCAACAGATGTCTGTAGGAGAGAGGAGGAGACAGCAGGGCTGAGAGTCTTGAGTGAGTCAGGTCTCACTGCCCCACCAAAACCATCAATGACTTACAAACCACTTCCTAAATTAAATCGTTCAAGTTTCTAATCTAACTGAAGGCATTCAAATATAAGCAAATAGTGCTTCAGAAAACAATTGCACAGATAAATTATTCCTCAAAACAACTACTCCAATCAAACTTAATTCTTCCCTACACAAAGCAGATCCACACATTCTGTCAAACAGAAATGTTGAAGCAAAGGAGTTACAGCGTTTCACAACTTGTCCTGATGCAAGAATCTGACAGAGCAAAGATAATTTTTTTTTGCCTTGAGAACAGAGTGCTTTTGAGTTAATAAATGTTGCATTAGAATTAACTGCACATGAAATAGAAGAAGTAAAAAACAGTGTCTCCTCGACAGAAAGCTTTCCAGGGACAGATTCTTCTACTTAGAAACCAGTTGACAGCAGAATAAGAGATATCCTGTTCCTGTGGCTGTCAGGGGTCACTTATAACCCATTCCCAACAACAACTGTACACACAGCTGGAACTCAGCATCATCCTCTGAATACCTGTAACATACATCAGGCCACTTTTGAGGGAAGAAGACACAACGCTGTGCTCTCCATGGCTGCAAAAGCTGAGGGGACAGCACAGAGCCACCATCATGGCCCATGACCTCATCCACCTCCCTGTACCCCATAAACCCACACCCAGATGACCACCAAAGAAACTTCCACGCAACACTTTGTGGCACAGTGCTTGAGACCCCTGGGCTAGCAGCTACCTCTCTTCCTCCCACCTTACACCAGCGTTTATAACAATTCTGAGCGTGGCCCAGGTGGATGCTCCGGGCTGGGGCGTGCTGGAGGACTCTGCAGGATGCCCCATGGGAGACAGGAGTGGGAACAGCTGGTGGCCTGGGAAGGCAGCCTGGCACACTGAGCGTTGGTCGATGTCACGTCACCCTTCCCTGTGCTCGCCCATCTGTCCCCCCGTCCCCATCTGTTGGGTTGTGCCACAGACCACGAGCGCCCTGGGACTGACACTGACATTTTGCTTTGCCTTTCTACAGGCACAGCATGAACTTGGCCCAGGACCACGGCTCTCACGTGCAGCCACAACACTAAGAGCAACACAAACAAGGACAAGGTTTCAAATCCCTTGCTCCTAGTGCTGACTCATTCTCAGGGCTCCTGCTCTGCTCCAGTCTCCCATGGCCACTGAAGACAAAACCTGTTGTCTGTGACTGCAGTCCCCTGATTGCATGTGCAGCAGCAGCAGGGCCTGAGAGAAGAAAGCTGCCTCCAGGGCACAGGCCAGGGAAGGGACAGCAAGGATTGTTCTGCTCTACCTGACCAGGTGCACCCACAGTGTAAGAATCAGTCCCTGTATTTAGGATCTGGATTAACTCATAACCAGGTCTGGGATCACCAGCCTCTGCAGGTCTTCCAGGTGTATGAAAGGGACCAGTGGCCTGGAAGAACGTGCTGTGGATACACAGCATCTTCTTCCAGGCTGCTGGTCCCCTTCATACACTTTCCTCTGATGGAAGACTGATTTTACAGCAGCTCTTCCAGAATCACTCTCATTTTTTATTACAACTTAATCCATTTAGGAAACAAACATGTTTACCTAGAGCTAGACTGTGACCAGCAGGGAGGCATTTCTTACAATCACTAGGATAACCTACAGCCAAAGATACCCTCCTTACTGTCCAAGAACAGGGAAAAGCCCAGGATTTTGCTGCCTCCTGCACCAACCAAGAGGGCTGGCACCCCTGCGGTAATGCATGGCCAGGTGAGCTGTAGGGGCTATCTTTGCAGGGTTATAGGGATAAACTATCCTTTCATTTATAAAAGATTTATTTGAAAAATAGCTAACATTCCAGATGGACGAATAATTTCTCTGTTCCCTATATGTCTGCCACATGAGCATGGTACCTACCTTACAAACAACTAACAAAACTGGTTAGAGGCTTGCAGAGCTCCAAAAATTAACTTTGGATGAAGCAAAACCAAGGAAGCACAAAAAGGACTTAACGCACTTGGGCTATTTAAAAAAAAAAAAAAAAGTAAAAACAGACTAGTTAAGTCTTGAATCATTATTTTCTTTTAAACCATATGTACCCCAATACAGTGCTGCAACTGAGAAATATCCATGGCAACGTGAAAACACACATAGGGGCTCTCTCTATTTAATAGCTTTGTAACGCTTTAATGTTTAAAATTATAGAGAAGGTCAATGTTTAAAATTATGAGGAAGTTCAATAGATAAAGGCTAAACAAAAGAATATTCTAAAGTAACCTAAATGCTCTCAGCCCCTTCTTACACCCCAATAGTTTAACTGTTTTTTATCAATCCATTACATTAGTATTTCACATACTTCTCTTCAAAGCAATTGATCGTAACACAGTGCCTTTGCCAGTACTTTATAACAAGTGGAAGTAGCAGTCTGGGCTGAATTTTATCTCTAATTCAACTATTTTCTGAATGAGCAGCTGACATGAGGAAGGCTTACTGTCAGTGTCTAGGAGACATTTTGACTTTGGAAACCATTTTCTCTCTGGCAGACACTTGGTTCCAGCTGGCTGAGACACGATTTGATTCTCTTGTCTTGCAGCCAGGACGGGGGTCTGCCAAGCTGGACACTCCCTGTGCTGAGGTCCTGACCAGAGAAGGGACACTTACAAGTCCCTCACAGCTGCTCTGCAGCTTTCCCTGCTTCCTGACCAGAGCAGCCCTGCTCTTCACACTTGGGCGTGTAACGAACCTTGTGCAGATGTTTAAGTTGGATCTAGATTCCAGGGTAGCTGCATTTGCAGTGTGACCCACAGCTAAAATTCTACACATCCAAATCTGCATCCCTGTCAGGGCATGCTTCAGATGCCTTCTGCCAGTGCAAGCAGGTGTCCTCCCAAGAAAACCAGCATGTAGGATGAAAGGAGCTGGTACACTGCAGTGTCTCACCCACTTGGGTCACAGCACAGATGGAGAACACAGCCAGACCTGAGAAGTGCTGCTGGGTCCTGCAGTTTAGGCATAAGAAAGCAAACCCCATCACTTCCAGTGGTTTTTCACATTTCCCTGTCTTTCCTTAGGTGTAGCTCTTGTTCTCTGTAGTACACGGGGTCCTCGTCTGGAAGCTCTCATCCCTCCAGAGCTGAGCACTGCTTCTGACTTCCTAACTCCCAGCGGGTTCACCACTGCTACATCAACTGTCCCAGCTACTCAAACCACCCCCTCTCTCCTGCTCAAAGCTTATTTGTTCTGCATGTGTAGCTCTAAGTCGGCTGTTGTCATACTCTACAAAATCCTTCCTTTCTGTTCCGCTTTAGCCAGGTTTCCAAACTTCAGGCTCCACACAAGGAGCAAGATGGTTCTCCTCCACATCATTAACCTTAAGGATAACCTTCATCCTGAACTGCACAGGGCTGTGCTAAGGCCACCATCAGTCAAAAGGGGGGTTTCATCCACTCCATTCCCTCAGTTTCAATTATGAGCTGCACCCAGGTGCACCACAAGCTGCCTACAAGGCAGGTGCCCACAGTCATCATGGATCCTGCTATTAACCCACACACACTTGCCTCTTGGCAGTTCAGTCCTCAGCAGTTTGGTTCCTTCTGACATGTTCCCACAGGAATATCAGCTTTCCAAATGGCTGATTCCAGCCAAGACCAAGCGTATGGCAGATCCTCAGAACAGCTAAGATTTGTGTTCACATGATTTGTGTTAGAAACAGGCATTCTACAAATGTGCCCACAAAGAGTACATGACTGACTTATACCTCTTCTTACTCTACTACTCCATAACTGAAATGTAAGATAGACATTTGCATAAGTTAAACCAACAATTATTCTGATAATAACTGCAGTTTAAAAATCCTTAAACAACAGTGACATTGCTGGGGACCTCAGTGGAGCAAAGACAGTGGCACTCAGCCAGCAGGAAGGCCAGAAACATTACCATGCTGAGATCAAAAGAGTTATTAACCCCGAGTCCTTGAACTGCTGAGTGCATTTTGGCTATTTCAAAGCCCCCACTGAAACTTCCTGGCGAAAAAAGCTCCACATTTGCTCAGAGCATCTTCTTTGTAGATGCAGTTGAGGAATGAAAAGGGTATTAGAACCTCTCTGGAGAGACACACGGACATGACATATCTGAAACTCCATCACCCTCATGCTCTGGAAGCACTCAAATGTGATCCTGCCTCTTGCTCCAAGCCCTGTTGCCTTCCACTGGCAGCCTGCTTCTGCACACTAAGAGATCATCTCCACGCAGTTCACTGCCCAGAACTCTGGCCAGACAAACTGCAACTGCACCAGGCAAAGGAACTGTGGAAGATGAGGAGAGTCTTCTCACCTTATGTGCACAAGGTAGACAGTAAAGAAGAACAAAAGAGCCATGGCAGAAAAGGAAATATTGTATAAGTAAAAGTATATTCTGTATTTTTAAAAAGCAGAGTCATTTTTCCAGACTAAAAAGGTGAAACACTGCAAGCCAGAGGTATTGTTACCACTGCCCAAACATGGCCACGGCTCTCAGTATATCTGTAAATTTCCTTTTATTAAATTTACACATCTGTAAATTTCCTTTTAGGCTCCTTTGATATAACCCACCCATAGTAACTTAAATGAAACACCCCAAGAATTTTTCTTGTTTGCAGATTTAAGTGATCATTAGGCTGTTTTCCTCTTTCACAGGAAGATGTCAAATTTCCTTTAAGCTTGGCCATTTATCAGCTCTTCTCCTTTTTCCATAGGATGGCTATTCTCTTAAAGATGTGGTTCTCAGCTTCAGACAAAATGGATGATGTGTCTGTTTGAAATGATTGTTTACTTTGTCAATGCCCCTGGGACCAATTCCATTTTTTTTCTGCCACCTCCTATGGAGAACATCTTGCCAATTGCAGTATTCATCTCCCTGAATGAGCTATCGAGATCTCTTTTTTTGACGGAAATCATGCTGCAACCCAAACTGGTCAGAATCTCTGACAATTTGAGAAGCGTGCATGGGTATTAATAATATAAAATCTTATCTGGCACAATTTCACAATTTCAGCATTTCTCTTATAATTTCTCTTTCATGTCATCTATTTGCTAGAGAAAATTATACACTTGTAGTTTTAACACCAAAAATAGAAAGCAGCACACGTTCTTCCTGGCTGGTTGCTCATACGTGTCTGAACACACACTCACAGGCACGAAATACAGGAGCAACACTGCAACATCCCCATCGCACTGAATCCACCCTGAGCAGCTTCACTAACGAGACAACTCACACAGGCAAGATCTGCTCATAAGCTGCTGGAGAATGAGGTCTTAATTGTAGATTTATTTAATTCAGAGACAAGTACTTGTGTTGTATTCAGAACAGCTTATTAACATTCATGCATGAACATTCACTAAGTGTGAATAAATACAATTCAGTGCAAAAGCTTTTTTTTTTAAGCGGTGGAAGAGGAAGCATTCACCTAAACTATCACCTTGCTCAGAGCAGGAGGGGTTGAACACCAGGGAATGAAATGCTGTCCCAGGCATTGTGTTGGTTTCTCATACTTGAGTATGCCTCACTATCAATCATTCCTGAAGCAACAGTGCTGAGACTTCCCAAAGCTCCCGTTATTGTCTTGTACGCTCCTCAGCATTTGAACCAAATCTGAAGTGCAAATAAACCATCAGCAAAATTTTTAGACAAAAATTTTAAAAGCTACATCTGTTGGAGGAGACAGTCCTCTGCCTGCCACCCCTGCATGATGCTGATGACAAGTCTAGGTTAATCACACAGATGATGAATTGATTCTTACGTCAACTCCTTTAAAAACAACATCATTACAGGTGTAGCAGCTGGCGGGCTGATGTATTCCTGCTGGCATCTGCACATCTTGGGATGAGCCACTAGACAAAGGAGCATGCCGGCATTTTGAGGGATGCAACCATGACAGTCGGTGTTAAAATATGCCGTAGTTACCAACTTTTATTATTTGCCACTCACAAGATTCACTTACAGGCTCAGTCTCTGATACACTGTGCACTGGGAAAAACAGCCGTCAATTACCAGGGAGCCACCAGGAATGGACAGTGCTCTCCGACCGCTCTCCATCCTCCCTACCCACGCAGCGGCTGTGCTGCCCTCTACTCCCAGCACCTTCTCCAGCACCCACCACCCTGCCTCTCCTGTTCAACCCAATGCCTTTCCTGCTTTTCCCTGCCAGTGCCCCTCTTCTTTAAGCTTGGTCTCATTTTATGACTACCGCCAACAGTCTGAGGCCAGAAAGATCTTTCTGATGTCGGCAAAAAATCACTGCATCCATTCTGCAAGGCTTTTGTCTTGGGATTTATTCTGCCCTCATTTAAACTGAATCCCTTCATTCCCCTCTCCAAAGACAGCATGGTGTACGGCGTTAACAACCCCTAGGACCAATCGGCCCGAGTTGACGCTGTATAAATCAGAGTGGACACACCGCCCGGCAGAATGGACGCCTTCTCCCTGAGCGCTGCCCTTCATTCACACAGAGGAGGATGGAGCGCGAGCCGCTCCATTTGCAAATAACCCGTGTTTCCCATCGATTAGCAGCCGGAGCGTGTTCCACCGCTGGAACACACTCCCGGGTTTAACCTCCACGGGCACACGCGTCCCTTCGCCAGCAGTCCCCAGCACGCCCCGCACACCCCCCGGGATCAACCGGCGGCCCTCCAAGCGCACGGCGGGGTCGGGGATAGCGCTGGCAGCCGCACGCACACCCACCCAGCCAGCCGGCAGCCGCACACCCACCCTCGCCTGCCCACATCGCCCACGGCGGGCGGACACACAGCCCTGGGCACCGCCGCCCCCCAGCGCTCCCAGCCCGGCCCCCCGTACCCGCGTCCTCCTCGTCGAAGCTGTTCATGCAGGGGAAGTAGATGGCCAGGGCCTCGAAGGAGGCGGAGAGGCTGAGGCGGCTCTGCGAGCGCTCCATGAAGAGCCCGGGTCCGGGGGCGCCGCCGGGGGTCTCGCCCGCGGCCGCGGGCGGCTTGGCGAGCTTGGCCGCCCCATTCTTCACTCGGAGCACGGCCCGCGGCGTCTTGGCGGCGGCGG